>CATIWM010678804.1:0-13091 GCA_949671775.1 Mallotus repandus
AAGGAAAAGCACATAACAAAAAGTAACAATTGAAATCTACAAAAGACAACAAAAAGCAACAAAATAGCAACAACAAGCAACAATTAAAAGAAATCAACATTAACACTTTAAAAATTCACAAAAAAACTTTAAAACTTATATTAATAAAAATAAATGTGCCTTCTATGAATTAAAACTTAATGTATTAACAAACAAACTATACTACAAAAGAAAAGAACTATACAAAAAAACTAAACTATACTAAAAAAAATAAATAATTCCTAAAAATCATTTCTTCAGGTTCCTAATCCTTTCAATCTTTGTAGTTTGCTCTGAATCACTGATGACTTCACCATTAACCTTCCTTAATCGATATCGATAAAGAGATAATGCAAGCCTCGACCTATAAACTTCAACTTCAAATTTTTTTGGAATCTCCTTGCCATGAATAAAAAATTCAACATATGCACAAACAAAAGCGCCGCAGTCACTGAAAAAATAATAAAAATATGAAATTAATAAAAAAAGAAATAACAAACAAAAAAATTGAAATCCTTATATCAAGGTTTGAAGAGGCAAATCAGAAACACATTCAACATGCAAATATCTTTTATCAATGGCAATACGTTTAGGATAAATCCCAATCTCTTTAAAAAAAATTAGAAGCATCACACTATAACACTTGATCACCTCAGCAACATAAGCATTATCATGAGCACTTTGCAAAGAATTATATAGATAAATGCACCAATCCTTCACGCTAAATGTTGCAAGAACCCAATGCTGCTGAGACTTAATATGAATAGGAAAAAAACATTCTCAACATCAGCCCATGGTGTTGACTTCTGCATAACATCTCCTATGATATACTCAGCAACAGTATTTTGAAAAGAAAATGTAAAATCATTCTCCAATAAATGACCATAAGCTTTCTGCAAACTTCCATTAAAAAATGTATCTGTCATTGTAAAAGATACATTGCAACTTCCATAACATTTTCCCCACTTTCTAAAATAATAAAAAATCACATCAATGTGCTGTAAAAAAATAGTAAGATAAAAAAATTAAAAAGAAAAGAAAAGAAAATAAATAATAATAAAAACATACAGTGCACATGATGAGCTCCCCAGGATAATACAAGGTATGGAACCATGTTTTTGAAGAAATTGTTACAATATTAAAGTTAAATCCAGGTTTTAACACATTGTATCTCTCAAGATACTTGAACTTTGACCTGACAAGACAAGAATAAAAAATAATATTAACAAATAAATAATGTATGAAAATCAAATATATAAAAAAATAATTACTTCTTGTGCTTGTAAGTATCATCATCAATCCATTGGTTAAAACTACAAAGCTCTTCATAATCAGGATGACTATTAGTAAAATCATCAAAAGGCCAAGGAGCATAACAAGATTCAGAAATATTCTTTGAGCTTGCTCCTGAATCAAACTCCTTAACAAATGGAAACTTCACTTGCACACTCAGCTTAACAGCCCTCTTTAAAGGTTTCAGACTTCTAGGAGAAACAACCACTGATATAGGTTGAACATATCTACCTTCAACATATGAAACTATAGCTCTCACTGGATTAGCAGATGAATCAATAGATGGGCTAATAGGTTCAAGTGTGCCTTCCTACAAAACAACATAAAAATATAAAAAGAAACAATAAGAAACAAAAAAACATAAAGAAACAACAAGCAACAAAAAGAAACAAAAAAAGAAAAAACAAGAAACAAAAAGAAACAACAATAATTTACCATTCTTTGTTTGAATTTATTAATAATTTCCTTGACCTTCATTAAAAAATCTTCATCAAGTATCAGAAGAAGCAAAATCAGACTCCTTAACAACAAGAGCAACATCTGAAACTTCTTTTTTCTTTTCCCCTTGAATATTTTTGTCCAGCTCTTCATCTTCTACATTTTTCTTCAAATCTTCTTCATTTTGTTTGTCCTCTTGTTCATTTTCCTTATCTTCTTCATTTTTCTTCAGCTTTTGTTCTTTTTGTTCTTCATTTCCCTTCTCTTCTTCAATTTTTTCATCCTCTTCTTTATTTTTCTTCTCTATTTCTTCATTTCTCTTATATTTTTTTTCTTTTCTCCTATTCACTTCTTCAACATAAAAAAAAAATCAAAAATATCATTTCTGCCATCCACAACATCATTATCATTTTTGCTACCAGAACCAAATGCATCATTCTTATCAACATTAGAATAAAGAGAAGAAAATTTTTATTGAATAATTCTGTTCAACTTTCTTTCTAAAATAGAAAATCTCTCCTCAACAAAAATTCTCAAAGAAGCAATTTTTTCATTAAACCTCTTCTCCAAATCATCATTTTTCTTTATCACCATAGAGTTCCTATCACCAATAGAATAACAAATGCTTGAATGCTCTTTAACACCACTAGATTTCACTTTTTTAGACTTTCGCAATGTAGGTGTTACAAAATCATCTCCACTGTCCAATTCTTCATCATGAATAGGAGATACATTAACTTCATCATCTTTTGAATTCTTAAAAAGACCATTCAGATCCAATGACTCCTCTTCAACATGATTAGGAACAATATTTTTTAGTTTCAATTACAAAAATAATAAATAAATAAATAAGCAACAAAAAAAAAAAAAACAAACAGCAACAATAAACAACAAAACTTGAAAAAATAAGAAAAAAAGCAATTGCCTACTCAGAAGATAAATTCAAAATCTGTGAATTCAACTTCTTAAAATTAGCACAACAGAATCACACCAATTCAATAGACAAGGAATTGAAGAACCATCACAAACAACAAACTCACCATCACAATTAGCCCAACATTCGTAAAACCAAATTTGTAAAGTCAATGAAAAACTAATGAGGTGGTAAAAATAATAATAATCTTTCTTCTCAGCCACCATAAACTTTTCCCTTACACAATCCAAAGTAAAAGAAGAAACATCTTTTCCTCAAGGATACTGATTATACAAATCAACATCAAAAAAATAATTATTAACAAACTTATCCTTAGGAGCAGAAAATAAAAAATTACTAACAAAATACAGAACAACTAATTTTAGAGCATCCTCATCATAATCAAACTCTGTAGAAAGAAAACAGTCATTAATATCACTCCTCTTCACTTTTGAAGAACCAATAAAAAACTTATCAACCATATTGTTCTTCACAGATTTCCCAATCTTATTTCTCTCAAAATTATCAATACATTTCAACCCTAAAACAAGAGCAAATTCACCAACAGAAAACTTTAAACGAACACCAAAAGTATTAAACTAAATTTGATTAAATTTAGATTGACTTACTTCTTTTAAAAGCAAGCAATAAAGAACATGGGGCTACAATTTAACATCCTTCACCAAAGCAAGTTTTTCTAAACAAATCCAATTGACTTTTAGTCAATTTATTCTTCAAATTTGAAATGATATTCTCATTCATATAAGTAGAAACCCTACTCTTAAAATGTTCCTATGGTTTAACAAAATACTCCCATTCCTAAAATAAATAATAAAAATTATATTAAAAAATAAAAACAACCAACAAAAAGCAACAAACATAAAACAACAGCAAGTAACAACATTAACTAAAAACTTAATAAGAAAAATAATAGATTCAGAAAAGAAAAATTAAAAGAAAAAAAAAAGCAAACATACATTATAGAAAGTTTCAGATTTTTTAGGAGAGCTTTCACTAAAGGACAACTTCTTCTTCTTCTTCTTAGCAACACTGTCATTCTTTTTAGATTCACCGTCTCTCTTCCTCTTTTTAGAAATAGTATGACTCTTCTTTTCAGATGATGGAAAAACAGTATCCATGTCATTTTTCTTTCCAGACGAAGGAGAAGATCGAGCAACACCACCACTTAAACGAGTAGAAATTCTCCTACAAACAATTTTACTGCTCTCTTTCACCATAACTACTAACTTTAAACTCAAATCAATAATGAAAAACATTGGTTAAATCTCTAGAAAAGATGAGAAAGATGAGAAGAAAAATAAAAGAAACACAAGACATAAAATCCCTAGAAACTGAAATGACGAGAATTGACATGCAAAAGGAAATAAATTGAAGCAAAAATAACCGCTTAAAACCGCAGCTACACGAACAAGAACATAAATGACAAATAAAAACACGCTAGGCCAAAACTGAAAACACAAAAACCACTTCTAAAAAAATAAAGTGGGTCGGGCTATAAAAGAAACCGGCTTGGTCAACACAGGCTATTTTTTAAAATTTCCTTAAGTTATTTTTCTTTGAGAAGGTTTGATGAGATTTCAATTTCATCATCATGATTAAATATGTGCGTAGTGTCAAATTATACATATCTGACTCAGTAACCCAATCTATAGTAGCTTTTAGCTCAAATACTCCAGATAGTAACAGCAACATTAATAAAACAGAAACTAAATTAAAAAAATTAAGGGAAAATGATTTTATTTATTCTCAACTATAATTTAATTTTTTAAATAATTATATTTTTAATTTACATCAATTTATACAGTTAATTTTTTTATTTATATAAATTTTATCCAACTTTCAATTGGCATGTGTAATTGATAACGTGGTTTGCTAATGTATCAAAAACAATATTGATGAGGCAATTAGGGGTGAGCATAAATAACTGAAAATTAAATCAGTTTGATTCAGTTTAAGTTGTAAAAAATTTAGTTTGGTTTTTTATTTTAAAGAACCAAAATATTTTTAGTTCAGTTTAGTTCAGTCTTTATAGTAAAAAGTATAATTAAACTGAACCAAACCGAATTGAATTTCTAAAATATTTTAAATTATATGGTGTTTATGGTTTGATTTGATCAGTCTATTACTAATATTTCAAAATAAATAAGAAATATCATTTTTAAATATTTAAAACTCTTAATAAAATTGTTTATACAAAATATTCAAATCAAAATTATTTAATATCATTTTAAAAAATCGGCTCAGTTGATTTTCTAAAAAATTAATAAATAAAATAAATATAAAAAACTAACGATAATAGATCCAATATGTTTAAAATTACATAAATCCAATATGTTTAAATCCAAAATTACATAAATCCAATATGTTTAAAATTACAAAAATAAAAAAGTGAAACCGAATAAACCGACCCGAACTAGTTCAGTTCGATTTAATTCGATTTTGACCCTTGTTCAACTCATTTATTTTTAAATATCTTTCTTTTAGTTTGGTTTTATGTACTTTTCAACCGAATTGAACCTACTATTTTTTATTATGGTCTTGATTAAAATGACACTGTTTTGATCTTCATGTCAATCATTATTTTTGACATATTATTAAGCCACATCAGCAATTACACATGCCAATTGAAAGTTGTATAAAATTGAAAAAAGTCAAAAAGTTAACTTTCTAAATTAATACAAATTAAAAGATAGGATCATTTAAAAAATAGGATTATTTAGAAAATTGACCTATAGTTGAAGATTAATGGGACCATTTTCCAAAAATAATAAAATTGTTAATGTTTATTAGTACATGTTTTGGATAAAATTCAACAACCTTATACATATATAAATGCTAAATGTATTTATTCATACACTTCGATCTAAATTATTCAGAACCCTTATAATTACTGCGTAATGGTTCCCGAATCACCTAAGCTTTAGCTTCAATCATTGACCACAACAAAAAGAAGACAATAATGAGTTAAGGGTTTGGGTTGGCCAAAAATCTCTTCGACGCTCAAATCAGCCACGTTCAATTGAGGAAGTCCTTGAACTAGAGACATACAAGACTCAAGAAGAAGTAATTAGGAAGCAAAGGAGTTCCACACTTCTTCAAAGAAAAGTCGACTGGTTGAAAATGTGCTTGAGGAAAGGAAAAGAAGAAAGATATACCTGCTTCCCATGACACAATGGAGAAATTATAGAGTGAAACTGATATTTCAACTTAGCATGCCTTGTTGGAATAATAATCCACTAAGAAAATGACATCTCAACATGCAAAACAGTTTTAGAAATAACCACCCATGTTTTTTTTAATGGTAAAAAAATACATATATGTATGAAATAAAAACTACCCATAAACTACCCACTAAATTGTATGTAATGAGATGTCATTTTCTTAGTAGATTGTCATTCCAACTAGGTATGTTGAGTTAGAATAGCGGTTGTATTCTATAATTTCTCGACACAAGGTTTTTATACCTTAGGTAATGATGAGCTGTCATGCAGTGGTTGGTGGCATACACCCACTGTCACTATTCTAAGCTGATAGATATGCACATTCTGTTCTATACATGGAGTTGTCAGAAGAAGGTTTACTTTCAGCCTCATTAAATGCATTACAAGAGGGACCTCCCGATTGGAGAATCCCAGCTGAAATAGCCATTTCATTATATATTCAAAGTTAGGTCATTGATTACGTGGTGTACATGGATCCAGTTAATGTGTCTTTCCATGAGTCCAAGGGAAGAAGTGTTTAATTTTTTATTTGAAGGATTTAATTGTATTTTTAAAAATTATTTTTAGATCCATATAAAATAAATTTGATAGTTATTCAATTTTTTCTTCTTTGTTTAAGAAAAATAAAATTTAAAAGTTATTTTAAGTTTTAATCTTACCACTTTTTAAAAGTTAAAAATTAATTTTTAAATATTTAAATAAAATTTAACTTTATGTATCAATTAAAAATAATAAGAAAAATAAAAAGTGATAACTTGTGAGTCAATTTAAATAGAGTAATATTAATAAAATTAAAAAATAAAGTAAGCATTTTTTACTAACAGTATAAATAATGTTGAAATTTTTAATTTTTCATATTTTTCAAAAAAATGAAATATTTTTATATTCTTGACTAACTTTTTATTATCTCAAAATTCTCTCTTTTCTATCCCATATTTTTTGGATTTTCTTACACTTTATATTTTCTTATAAGAAAAGAAGGATAAAAATCTAATAAGTTTTAAATTTAGTTTATAGAGATATAAAAGTAATTTTTAAAAATACAATTAGATCTTCAAATAAACTGAATCAAATTTATTCGATTTATAAAGTTGAAAGAACAAATTGAAATGACTTTCAAATTTGAATTCAATTGATAATTGACTGCTTTTGTTATATTATGGATGGTGCAAACCAAGCAAGCACTAAGCTTGATGATTCGCTCAAGTACAAGGGGCCAGTGACGAGGGCAAGGACAAGGAAGTTCAAACAAGCTTTAAATTCATTTGTTCTTTATATTATGAGCAGTATGGTGGATTCAACTTCAAGTGCAAGCATGGAGCTGAATAAGGAAGAATTTAAGCTAGTTAGCTTAATTTTATATTTTGAACCTTTGTAGCACACTTCAGTATTTTGGCCATAACATTTGTTACAGAAGTCAAATTGAGGTGATTCAAAATTATATGGAAAACTAAGACAAAGAGCTACAACTTTCATGAAGAAAATTTGGCAAATTCGGCCATTTATCATGCATAGACGTGCATCAAAATTGCATGGACAATCTTGATTTGCTGTTTTAAGTGCACAGTCATGCACCTTCTGATGCACGACCATACCTGAGAGCTATTTTCAAGAGCTATTTGAGTGCACATCCATGAAAAATTTAGTGCATAGCCATGCATGATGAAAGATAAAAACTCCTTATTTTATTAGGGTTTCCTTTTGTTGTTTTGGAAGTTTATTTGTTTCTAACTTTGCTCTTTATTAGGTTTACATTATAAATAGCCCGTCTTAGGGTTGTAAACAAAGGAGGTTGAATTTTATTTGATTAATATCAATTATTTTGAGAGGTTAGAGTCCTTTCTTTGGTTCTTAAAAGAACTTTATGAATTTTATCAAGTGAAGGCTTGGTATATATATTCAAACCTAGTTTAATTTAAATTTGAAATTGGCTTAGTTCAATATTAGGTTTTCATTAAACAACCTTTATTTCTTTGTAACTAAGGTTCTTAAGTATGGGTTATTTAAGGGTCTTCTTGGGAGTTAGAGTTTTTCTAGATTGATTCATTGAAAAATCCTTGGTAAAGACATCAAGATTGAATACGGGTTTGGTACAAGTTAACCATATTCGCATCATCTAGCATCAAAGCTTTGGCTCAATAATCAAGTACGTATCTTTATTTTCAATTATTGTTTGCATTTTAAAAAAAATCTAGAATTCTTTTAGTCTGATTTCATTCTTCCTAGTGTGAGTGTTTTATTATCAAATTCATTCCTTTGTGATTCCTTCTATTCTTTTCATTATTTCTACCATCATTCTCATTCATATTTGATTTTTTTGCATTTGTGTATCAAAAAAATAAAAATAAAAAGTTACGAATTCAAAAAAAAAGAAAAAGATTCAAGTCAAGTTAAATTCTCTTCAAATAAATGTTTTGGGGTTATCTAAATTCAAGTGCTTTCCCTATTTCAATCCTAAATTGTTCTTAAGTTGTGTTTGGGGTAGTTTAAACACTTATTCCAAATTTTCTTGCTTGTGTTTTATTTGAATAATTATCTTTATTTGTTGCGCTCCTTGGTTCCTATGGCCAATTTGAGTTTGATAAAACATTATTTGAATTGTATTGAGCTTAATTTGATAATTAGTAACTTAAGTTCCATAAGAACTAAAAGAGAGGAATTAGAGAGAGGTGAAAGGGTAGTGGCGAGGTCAGTAGAGGGTAAAAGCCAAAATTAAGTGAAAAATGAGTGTTGAGTGACATCTTTTAAGTGTAAACAGGTGAAGGAATGTTACTTATGAGGTTATTTTATTTCCTTGTTCATAATGATAGGTTCAAGTAGAGTAGATAAGGATCCTAGCAGTGCAAGATCAAATGGCACAATTGTTGACTAGCCATCTACAAGTTCAAGAGCAATTGGGAAGAATGGAGTAAAGTCAAACCATAGGTGCGACAAACAATACTAATCAAAATGCACCTAAAGAAGTCTGAAGAGGAAGATGGGCTGATGAAGATGATGAATCCATTAATGAGAGTGTGCAGACATGTGAGAGGCAAGATAGCAATCTTCGGAGTATAAATATAAAAATTCATATCTTTCATGGTAGAAATGATCCTGAAGCATATCTAGTATGGGAAAAGAAGGTGGACTTTGTATTTTATTATCATAATTATTCCAAAGAAAGAAAGTCAAGCTTGCCATTATTGAGTTTATAGACTATGCACTAGCATGGTGGGATCAATTAGTGTTGACAAGAAGGAGTTGTGGAGAAGAACCTATTTCTACATGGCAAGAGATGAAGGCCATCATGCGAAAGAGATTTGTGCTAAATATAGAGATTTGCATAATCGACTTCAAAGCTTTAAACAGGGTTCAGGAAGTGTTGAAGAATACTATTAAGAGATGGAAATGATTATGATACATGCTAATATTGATAAAGATCATGAACAAACCATGGCTCGTTTCTTGATTGGGTTAAACAAGGAGATTGCTAATGTTGTGGATTTGCATCCATATGTTGAATTAGAAGATATGTACCACATGCAACTTAAAGTAAAGCAACAGATAAAGGCAAAACTTCTAAGTCTCAAGTGACCGCAACAACATCCAATTGGAAGATTAAATGGAAAGAGGGTTATAAAAGTAATTCCAAGCCTAAATATGAAAAAAGAAGCAAGGAAGGAGGGAGTTCAAAACAAGTTGAGGCACCCAAGCCTAAAAAAAGTTCCATTAAATGTTTCAAATGCAAGGGAAGAGGAAACATGCAATAAGATTATCCAAACAAAAAGGCCATGATGATTGTTAATAGGGAGTATGATAGTGAAAAAAATAAGGAAAATGATGAGATGCCCCCACTTAAAGATGCAAATGATGTTGAAGAAAACTTTAAGGAAGTTAGCTACAAAGATTTCCTAGTTGTAAGGCACACATTGAATACACAAACAATGGTTGAAGAAAATGAACAACGTGACAACATCTTCCATGCAAGATGCCGAGTTAAAGGCAATGTATGTTGTTTAATCATTGATGGAGGTAGTTGTACAAATGAAACTAGAACCTTGTTAGTTGAGAAGTTTATTTTACCAACTTTGAAACATCCTAGGCCATATAATTTGCAATGGTTGAATGATTATGGAGAAGTTAGGGTTACTAAATAAGTACTTGTTCCTTTTTCTATACGGAAATATATAGATAAGCTCCTTTATGATATTGTGCCCATGCAAGCCGACTATATTCTTTTAGGGTGTCCATGGTAATTTGATAAGAGAGCTATTCATGATGGTTTTACTAATAAATATTCATTTTTTTATGAATGGTAAAGAAATTGTACTTTCACCTTTGTCACCCAAAGAAGTTTATGAAGATCAAATGATAATAAGAGAGAGAATGTGCACATGAGAGAGAAAAAGAAAAGAATGTGCAACAAAAGGAGAGATGTGAGAAAACAAATGAGGGGTGTGAGCAAAGAGTGGGAAAAGGAGAACTAAGAGTAGAATCGCAAAAGAAAAGAAAGGCGCATGCAAATGAGAGATTGAGGGGAAAAAGAAAGACAAACAAGTGAGTTTCTATGCAAAAGGAAGTGATGTTAAAAGAGCATATTTTTCACAATTGCCAATGATTGTACTTTTTTACAAAGAGGCATATTTAACTACTAATAAACTTGACGTTTCTTTGCCTAGTATTTTTATGTCTCTTCTACAGGACTATAAGGACGTGTTTCCAGAAGAAGTGCCTAAAAGATTACCACCTTCAAGAGGGATTGAGCATCAAATAGATTTCATTCCAGGTTCCCAAATTCCAAATAAACCACCATATCGATGTAATCTCGAGGAGACAAAGGAGTAAGAATGACAAGTGGAGGAATTAATAGATAAAGGGTTGATTAGGGAAAGCATAAGCCCATGTGTCGGACCTATTTTATTGGTACCTAAGAAAGATGGCTCGTGGTGTATGTGTGTTGATTGTAGAACTATCAACAAGATAACGATAAAGTATTGCCATCCTATTCCTCGTTTGGATGACATGCTTGATGAGTTATATGGTGCATGCATTTTCTCTAAAATTGATCTTAAAAGTGGTTACCATCAAAGTAGGATGAAAGAAGGGGATGAATAGAAAACTGCTTTTAAATTAAAACATGGTTTATATAAGTGGTTAGTTATGCCTTTTGGATTGACTAATGCACCTAGCACTTTCATGAGATTAATGAACCATGTTTTGCATGCATTTTTAAGGAAGTTTATAGTTGTTTATTTTGATGATATACTTATTTATAGTATATTATTAGATGAACATCTTGAACGTGTACGTTTGATTTTTGATGTTTTGCGTAAAGAAAGATTGTTTGGTAACCTTAAGAAATGTTCTTTTTGCACAAGTAAACTTATTTTCCTAGGGTTTGTAGTAAGTGCTCTGGGCATTGAAGTGGATCAAGAAAAGGGTAAGAAAATTAAGGAATGGCCTACACCTAAATCGATTGGAGAAGTTCGTTCATTCCATGGATTAGCAAGTTTTTATAAAAGATTTGTTCGTGATTTTAGCACCTATGATCGGTCAGGGGAGATCATAAGGATTGATTTGCGTTTATAGCTTCGGGGCACACATGCTAATGACAACTATCTATTGGATTTTTCCATTTGTTATTATTATGGGAGGGTTTGCCTGATTAGGCCTTGTAGATTTGGAGTCGCCACCCGACTTGAATCGGGAATAAGTGAAAAAACTCACTTCTATAACCAGAGAATCTAGCTTCGGGGGGTAGAAGTTACTTATCCTGTATCTTATTATACATGTTGCTCATTTATTCACTACTTCACCCTAATTTCAGTATTATGATGCATTTTATCATATACAAGCATTGGTTAGTTTAAATAAAGCACGAGATAATTGGATAGATGAGCATTCACCACATGATAGATAAGCAAACAATTAAGCAAATAAACAAGTAAGCAAGTAAGCATGTAGCAAGTAGCACATAAGCATGCAAGAAATAATAAAAATAAGCAAAATAAAAATAGGAAAAGTGATTAAGGATTATAACCCGAGAGAAAAAGCCTATTCTAATAAATACATCCAAAATAGAAATAAAAAGGGGATTGAGATTAAGGATTACATTGTCTTGAAAAGCCTATTCTATTAATTACATTAAAATAATAAAAAGGGAATAAAATAAACCTATTCTAAAAATCCTGCAAAACAAGGGTTAGTTTTCATACACATGCAAACATACATCACATGTAGGATAATTTAATATATTCTATTCATACATGAATGAGATAATAAATTGAAGAATAATTAAGCACATATGCTAACAAGGATACTAATGTATGCATGATGCAAGATTTAAAAAGTTGGATACTTTGGTGTGAAGTCATCATTTTTGTCATCAAAAATAAGATTTTTATGATGCAAATACATCAAGGGATAAAGTAGGAAGGTATAAAAGATGATAAAAGTGATAAATGTATTATTCTCACCATAAAAATATTACATTTATGATGAAAATAATAAATTTATTAAGGAAAACAATAAAAATGACAATAATATTATTTTCACCATGAAGGTGGAAACATTATGATAAAAATAATAAGTTCGCCAAAAGGAATAATAAAAATGATAAAAACTCAATTAATATAATAAAAATAATAAAATGCAGCATTAAAGATAAATAAAGTGGTAAGGATGTCATTTCTACCATAAAAATATATACTTTACGATAAAAATGACAACTTTACCCCTAAAAGGTACAAAGGCAATAAAAATCATAGAAATGCAATAAAAATAGCAAAAATTACAGCAATAAATACGTAAATAAATTAAAATGACAGCAATAAAAATGTTAAAATGATAAAGAGACTATTTTTACAATAAAAATATAAACTTTATGATAAAAATGATAAATTTATCATAAAAAACATAAAAGCAATAAAAATAAATAAAAATATAGAAATAAATAATTTAAAATGATAAACGTGATATTTTTACCATTAAAATATAAATTTTATGATAAAAATACCAAATTTATCATAAAAGGTATAAATGCAGTAAAAATTATAAAAAGCACTAAAAAAGTAAAAATGTAGAAATAAATACATAAATAAATGAAAATGATAGTCACAAATATATAAAAATAATAATGATGATATTTTTACCATAAAAATATAAACTTTATGATAAAAACACCAAATTTATCATAAAAAAACATAAAA
>CATIWM010678860.1:0-13838 GCA_949671775.1 Mallotus repandus
GAAAACATAAAAATAATAATGAAATAATTTATAAAAGAAAGAAAATAAAGAATAAATGAATAGAAAGAAAATAAAGAATAAATGAATAGAAATAAAATAAATAAATAAAATAAAATTTTTGTAAAATAAAATACATGCAAAATATGATAAAAATATAAAATTTATGAAAATAATTATTTGGGTTTTTAGAAATTATTTTTGATATGTGCTTTGATAAAGTAGGAGTTGAGTTGAATTTTTGGTGCTAAAATTTCTATGAAAATAAAAGAAAAATAGGTTTAAGTATTTAGGTTCGGTTTTACGAGTCAGTCACCCTTTTAGTAGAGTTTTGAGGCCATAAAATAATAATATTTAATACTTTTGGCTTGAGAGAAATGTCTAAAAATACCTAACAAAATCATCCCATAATAAAATAATGTCTAAAAATTCGCCCAAAAATTTCCAAAATTAAAAAAAATATATTAATTTATAGAAATTTGGGCCTACCTAGTGAACCCTATCTAGGCCCATGATTCAAACAATCCACGCGTGGGGGGTTGTATCCACACACATGGATAATTAATCCACATGCATGGATTGATGCGTTGCTTCGAGTGTAAGTTAAGCCGCTCGCGAGTAGCTCCAAGTTTGGTTTGATAAAAGCTCGTTTGAATTTTTATATTGAAATTCATTTAATAAACGAGCCGAACTCAAGTTATATAAAGTTTGGCTTATGAATCTCACGAACAAGTTTGAATAAAAACTCATGAGTCAACTTATAATTTTAATGTTTAATAATTTAATTTTATACATATAATATATAAATTCATGTTGTAAAAAATATTTTAGAAAATATATTATTTGAAAAAATCATATTTTTTATTAAATATATTGTAATTTATTTAATAAATATTTTTTAAAATTTTTAATGTATAATTTTGATTTAGAGTTTATATTTTTTAAAATTTCTTTAGACTCATTTAAACTCGCGAACAACTCGTAAATATAGAGTGAGATAGTGGGTTCGACTCAATTATAAACAAGTCAAGCCTGAGCTAGCTAAAGCTTGGCTTAGCTCAGCTCAGCTCGATTACACCCCCATGAGTCGCATGAATTTTCTAAAACCCACGGGCACTCATCAGCCCACAATATTTTTAGGTTACCTTTTGGGTCATTTTTTAAATGTTTGAGGTCCTTTAGACCTACTAGGTCCGGTTCAGTAAACTTTTCAGGATTATCGAGATTTTTCGAGCATTCAGGCACAATTCGGGCTTAAAATCGATGAATCAATCCTTTAGAAACTTCAGTTCAGCTCCTTAAGGCCTTAGTTCAAGGTTTTTGAATTTCAGTTTTGCACCTAAGTCATATTTTTAAAGTAGAACACTTACTTGGATGTTTTAAAAGGAAGCTTGGTCTTTTGAGCCTCCGATTCAATGATTCGGGCTACCAATTCAACAGTTCGAGCATCCGGTTCACTAATTCGAATGCTCGGTTAGAGGTTTCAAGGTTTGTTATTTTGGAAGCATGCTATGGATAACCTTTTGAGTCAACAGAAGACTCGTTATTGAACCACTTTAGAGGACTGCTAAAAATCAGGTGTCAACAATCCCTAAATTTGATATTTGTTGGATTCAAATTCATATGCTTTTTATTTGTATTTTTTTCTCAATGTGTGCATATTTAGTATATCAATTTAGCTTTTCTGTTAATAAATAATGTGACAAAACTTTTGATCCCTTACAATCAATAATTTTTATTCTTGAAGGTGACTAAGAAGAAGAAATCACAACTAATTTTAATGTTTAATAATTTGATTATATGTATAATATATAAATTTGTGTTGTAAAAAATATTTTAGAAAATATATTATTAGAAAAAAATTATAATTATAATTAAATAAATTGTAATTTATTTAATAAATAATTTATTTTTAAATTCTTAATGTATAAATTTATCGTTTATATTTTTTAAAATCTCTTTAGACTCATTTAAACTCCCGAACAGCTCATAAACACCGAGTGAGATAGCGAGCTCAGATCGATTATAAATGAGCCAAGCCCGAGCTAGCCAAAGCTCGAGTCGGCTCGACTCGATTACATCCCTATAAATCGCGTGGGTTTTTTAAAACCCACGGGCGCTTATCAGCCCACAGTGTTTTCAGGTCACCTTTTGGGTCATTTTTTAAATCTTTAAGGTCCTAAAGGTCCTTTGGGCCTAGTAGGTCCGAATCAGTGAGCTTTTAAGGATTATCGAGATTTTTCAAGCATTTAGGCACAATTGGAGCTTGAAACCAGTGAATCAGTCCTTTAGAAACTTCGGTTTAGCTCCTTAAGACCTTAGTTCAAGGTTTTCTAGTTTTGGTTTTGCACCTAAGGCTTATTTTTAAAGTAGAGCCCTTACTTGGATGCTTTAAAAGGAAGCTTGGTCTTTTGAGCCTCCGATTCAATGATTCGGGCTCCCAGTTCAACTGTTCGGACATCTGGTTCACTGATTCAGATGCTCGGTTGGAGATTTTAGGGTTTGTTACTATAGATTACCTTTTGGGTCAACAGAAGACTCATTATTGGACCGTTTTGGAGGACTACTGAAAACCGAGTGTCAACAATCCCTAAATTTGATTTCTGTTGGATTCAAATTCATATGCTTTTTGTTTGTATTTTTTTCTCAATATGTGCATATTTAGTATATCAATTTGGCTTTTCCGTTATTAAATAATGTGACAAAACTTTTGATCAAATTAGTTTTGAAGGTGACTATAAGAAGAAGAAATCACAAGTATGTACATCTCACAAATTTCAGTGTACTATAGGTAAAATTCATTTGACTTTGTAGACCTATCATTTGGACATTTAGGTGTATTGTAATTCATTCTACAGACTTGAATTGGTTTTTTTAATTAAGATGGTTGGTATAACAATTTAATCTTAAAAGTGTTTAATACATTGTAATTTTATAAATTGGATTTTATATGAAAGCTGCTATGCTAATGCAGAGGTGGAGAAGAAGGTAGACTTGGCAAGTCTAGCACTGTCAGACTATCAACATCTTCAGCGTTAGCCCTTAACAGTTGTAATATGACTTAATATTCTGACTTCTTTACAAATCGAACAAATTGAATCCTATCAACAGGTCATTGAGGTATATATGTTTAGGATTCATCCATAAACAATTTATGGTTGGCTTTCAGGTTCTAATTAATCAAGCATTTATTTTTTTAGGTTCACATAATTTTTTTAAAACTTTTTTGTAGGTATTTTTATTAAACCTAGATTTCGCTTTCGCTTTTCTTTTTCTCCTTACTTTTATATCTGTTTTAATGTAATTGTTACATTAATTAACTGTTTTTATAGTACTACACCTGATAGTAACTTCTAAAATTTCTTTCTTCATTTTTCTTTCTCCATAAAGTTGAACAAAATATTGCGTTATCTACTATTTTCCTTTTATCTATGATACTAAAGATTATAAATTCTTTATTACTTGGGGTAAATGAATAAAGTTGCATAATGTGTATCTTTTAGTATTCTCTTTAGAAGTGTTTGTCTTTTCTTTTTACATAAAGTTGAATAAAATATTGCATTATCTACTATTTTCCTTTTATCTATGATGCTAAAGATTATAAATTTTTTATCACTTGGGGTAAATGAATAAAGTTGCATAATGTGTATCTTTGAGTATTCTCTTTAAAAGTGTTTGTCTTTTGATCATGATTGATATCATACAAATTTTTTTGGGTATATTGATGCATGCAATAATGTAGTTTAGAGTTTGAATTTCAACAACATTTACATTTTGATTCGGGATAAGGTATATTTTCGCTCTAAAGTATACCCATGGACTTACTTAAGCACCTTAATTAAATTTTAGCTCACTTAAATTGAAAATTCAAATTTTGTTGACATTCCGGCCCTTCTCTTAACATCAGTCTATTCCACCTTATTTCTCACAGTTATATGCCCTTCCACGTAGGCAACAAAAACCCTATATTTTCTTTCCTTTCCATCTACATAAATCTTTACCTGTAATCTCAAAAGTAGCTAATAGAAAAGAGCCTTTCCTCGATATCGTCGTGCCTGCGTGTGTGATGATGGCTAAGAGTGGCGAGGTGAAGCTTCTGGGAGCATAGGCAAGTCCATTTGTTATGAGGCAAAGAATTGCCCTTAATTTGAAATCTGTTGATTACAGGTTTCTTGATGAAACTTTTGGATCAAAAAGCCAACTCCTCCTTGAATCAAACCCATCCTTATGATCGGGCCATTGCTAGATTTTGGGGTGCCTATGTTGATGAGAAGGTATATGATATGTTTTCGCTCTTCTTAATTGTTTTCTTATTAATTAATTTTGATGGTTTTGTCATAAAATATTAATTAATTGTACGCTTCCAAAATATTCATGATCTAAGACCTTTTTCTTGAATTAAAAAAGAAAAATTCTGATTGATTCTTATGTAAAATAAAAATATATGCAGTGGTTCCCAAACATGAGACTCATTTCAACAACTGATTAATGAAGAGAGCAACATCTACATTCATATTCAAAAAACCATTCTCAGCTTTGACCATACCACATCACTACCCAAATCTTCAATAGCAGACACAGTCGACTGTAATATACTCTTATGACTAGCAGTTGTCTGCCATTGCTAGAGAAATTGGCCTGCATAATTTACAAGCTTGCTGCTAATAGTTTTCTTACCTCACCAAACCCAATCATTCCTTCGATTCCAAATGCACCAACAAATGACCGCAAACACTGCACGTTCTGTAATTGACAAAGATGAAAGCAAGTAGAAGATCCACTCTAAGGCTGTTTGATGATTATAACAGAAACTAAAGCACTATTGGTGGGCAAACAATTCGAACAAACTCTCCACAAAAATTCTTAATTTTCGTTGGGACTTGCAAATGCCAAAGCTTAGACTTCGCCACTGTTAAAAATTGCAGGTTCTATTCGAGAAGAAGAAAAGAGATTTCTGAAATTGAGATTGAAGTTTTTCAAAGCTTAAACTTTGTCACTGTTGAAAAATGCAAAATAATGCTATTAAAAACAACACAAACTACGTGCAGCTCAAGACCTTCTAAGCAAATGGACAAGTTAAAAGCACATGCATAGTCATCAAAGCCGCCACAAATAGAAGAATAATTACTTGACAAAGGGCAGAAAAAAGAAGAAAAAGACCACTCTTGGGTTGTAAGCTGTCCAACATCGCGAATCAAAAAAATAATTCACCCTTGGATAGAACCAAATTACAAAGAAATTTGCTATAACTTTCTCCCAATTACATATGCTGTATGTTTCCAAAATAACATGTCTGAAGCCAAGATCCCATCCTAATTTTAGACCTTCAAGTATACCCCATAGTTCAGATGTGATTGAAGAGAAATTTCCAATCTTGAGAGCGAATCTCCTTACCATTTTCCACATCCGTCCCTAATTACACCTCCTGCAGAAGAGAGAATCTTGGTCATGCTGAAAAATCCATCCACGTTAATCTTCACCCATCCTTTCATTTTAATATATTTTACAGTTTCAAAAAAAAATCAATAGCTCCTTACTCTTCACTCCGGTCAGTCTCTTCATCCTCCGAATCTCCACAAACGCTGTCACGTCTTTATCATAACTCACGTTCCTTCTAATCGCACAGAATCTATGGCTCTTTGCATTCTTTTGTTTCAGCCAAACAAATCTAGTGGTCCGGTTGTAACCCACCTCTATGATGTCCTCCAGAGGTAACAGTCCCTTCGGCAGTCGTATCTCCTCCAGAAGCTCCACTGACTTTTGCTTACAGAGGGCTTCTCCATGGTAGATCTCCGCTTCATCTTTGTGATTATATATTATTAGTTGCATAGATGACATTTTTTTTGAGAAGGAGATGGAAAGGAAATAGAGGGTTTTTGTTGCCTACGTGGCCCAACTTTAAGGGCATATAACGGTGAGAAATAAGATGCAATAGACTGCTGTTAAGAGAAGGGCTGTAATGTCCATAAAACTTGAATTTTCAGTTTAAGTTAGTTAAAATTTATTTAAGGTGCTTAAGTGAATTTATGGGTATACTTTAAGGGTGAAAATGTACCTTATCCCTTTTGATTATCACATAAAAGAGAGTCCTTCTTAAGTACAAATGTGTGTATCAATATAAATAAAATTATAACCATAAGATTAACACTTATTTAATCCTAACTATTGATGCATATTATAGGCATTGGTACACAAAAATAATTAGTGATTATAATTAAATAAAAATTAATCTAACGGTTATAATTCTATTTATATAGATACAAACATTTATATCGTAGCAAGAGTTCATAAAAGATGGAACAATTATCAAGAGCACTAAAGAGAGATCTCTAGGCAGCAAACACGAGACACAATTTTTTGTACTGTTTTTGGCTAAATTATTTTTAATCCCCTAAAATTTTATATATAGTTCTACTATGTCTTATATATTGTTTTACTTTGTTAATCACTTTTATTTTTTTTTATCTATTGTATTAAACCCTTTTTACATACATTATTAGTTTCTTAACTTTAAAAAAGTATTAAGAGTTTAATATAACATAATTCAATTTAGGTGATTCAATTTGTGTACAAAATAAGAATATGAGAATTTTTGGAATACAAAAGAATATGAGGTTAATAATAGTAAATAATTGTATGAGAAATCAATATAATATAAAACTTAAAAGTTCATGTGTCAAAACATTTAACATTGTTCTACTTGTGGGTTCTATTGACGGAGAGAATTGGAAGTAATGTATGAGTGATTGTTGTTGTTTAGGACTTTGGAGCATGAAAGGGAAAGGTTATTCAAAAGACTGTCTTTACCACAAACAAGTAACAGTAAGAGACCTTTATATACATATATTATTTATTAGATTTTAATCAAATTGAGAGTAGTTGATGTACTTTGTAATCCATGTTTGTCTTTGTTTTTAAGAGTTTAAGTGTGTTCTTAGAACTTTCTTCCTTGAACCTCACTTAGTTTACTCCTTTTCTCTTCTTTTCTAGCTATGTGTCACACGTCTTCTAGCCAAATTACCAAATTTACAGGCGTTGTCTTCTTTTTCGTGTCTTTCACACCCTTAGCTAATCCTTGCTCTAATTTCTTTACTCGATGGTTTAACTTTATGGCTCTTCATCCTCAATACATTGTTTTTGGTGTTTTTCTTTTCTTTTCTTTTCTTGTATAGCTTCTCCACTTATTTATTTGACATCCATCTTTTAGCTAAAGTACCAAATAAATAGGTATTAATTTATCTTATTTCTTTTGAACCTTTTTTTTTGGGTGGAGTGGGGGTTTGAACCGCCCATCTCCACAAGGATAATGAATGCTCTTGTCACCACGGTCAAGCACCCATTACTTATTACTCAGATACCAAACCATATATCAACACTAATATCATCTTCAAACAATAATTTTTCCTTTCAGTCTCAATGCTATCCTTCTCTATTTGGCTAACTCAGAGTATGTTGAGCAGTTGAGAAGCATGTTTAAGATATGAAATACTTTGATCTTGATTTTATACTTAGGATTGGTACGAAGAATATGAATCCCTAATCGAGTTTACAATCCAATTTCTTATGCATGATTATGCTTAGTAAAGAACTCTCTCTTTTTTTTTTTTTTGTTAAGTGGTGATGATGGATTTAAATTTTGCAGCATGATCACCCGAGTTTACTTGGAAAGAGACAGAATATCCAGACATGTTTAGGAGCTTGGTGTGATTCAACTGGCAGTTCATTTATGGAGCAGTTCAACTAGCATAGTTGTGAGTCTTCTGTTAAAATCAAATGTTTTTTTTTTTTTCTCAAAATCATAAGATATTGACTTTCAAATTTTCAAATTGTTGTAAATGATGTTGTTGCAGTGCCTTATTTACTGATAATAAAGTTTAGAAGAGCATCAAAGATTTTTTTTCAAGATTTTCCTGCATTTGTGATCTTTACCATTTACTTTGTTACATCAAAATTATTAGGAAAATTGATTTTTTAAAGAAAAATTATCAGTTCTATCTCGAACTTTGAGTCAATTATCAATTAAAATCTATTTTAAAAGTCATTTCAATTTTTTTTTTCAACTTTATGACTTGTATCAATTCTATTCAATTTTATTTGAAAAGATTTAATTATATTTTAAAAAAATATTTAAAAAATAAATTTAACACTTATTAAATTTTTATTCTCTTTTTCTCATAAGAAGAAAATATAAAAAATAATTTTAAATTCTAACTTTGCCATTCTTGGTATAAATTTAAAATTTAATTCCTAATTTTTTTCATAATTTTTAATTTTTTTGCTAAAAAATATTAATTAACTGTATTAAAATTTACTTTTCAACTTTCAACTGTAATATTTTTTTAAAAAATTTATCTTTAAAATTTTAAAATTTTTCTAATAGGGGTCAAATAAAAAAGTATAAAATAAAAAAATTGAGATACTAAAAATATTAGTTAAGAATATAAAAAATATTTTATTTTTCTAAAAAATAAAAATAAAATTTTTATTATTATTTATAATGATTGTTAAAATTATTTGCTTAATATTTTTATTTTTATTTTTATTTTTATTAACATTAGTCCATATAATAAACTGATTCACAATTTATAGCTTTTTGTTTTTATTATTTTTTATTGATAAATAAAAAGTTAGAATTTTATGAAAAATTTTAAAATTATTTTAAAAGTGGTAAAGTTAAAATTTGAGAATACTTTTTTAAAATTTCATTTTTTTAAAAATTGAAAAATTGTCAAATTTATTTTATAGGGGTCTAATAGTAATTTTTAAAAATTCAATTAAATCATTCAAATAAAATTGTATAGAATTGATACAATTCATAAAATTGAAAAAGCAAATTAAATGACTTTGAGAATACTTTTTTAAAATTTTATTTTTAAAAAAATTAAAAAATTGTCAAATTTATTTTATAGGGGCCTAATAGTAATTTTTAAAAATTCAATTAAATCATTCAAATAAAATTGTATAGAATTGATACAATTCATAAAGTTGAAGAAGCATATTGAATGACTTTTAAAATTGAATTTAATTGATAATTGACCAAAAGTTTAGGATAGAACAAATTATTTTCCTTTTTTCTAATGAATTATAAAATGTCTACTTTAATTTTTATGCATTTTCATATCAACCGTGCATTTTTAAGTCATGGCATGTCTATCCAAGTATAAGTATTATTTGAAATATTCATTCACATGCACAACCATTCATGAATTGATTTGTACATGTAAAAGGGTAGCATACAATAACATAAGTTTTCTATCCACAAACAATAGCTTTTCATAGTCTGTGCTTTTCATATAGTTTTCTCAGGTGGTGAAGCTGGTTTTTACCAACAATCACCATCCTTGTTCCTTATTTATTGTTTCTTGTTTTCTTTCTACTCTTTACTACCTATATCTAATAAGTTTTCTAATAGCTTTTGAGATATGTTGATATTGCAGTGTATTTTGTGGTGTTTGTTATGCAGCAAGGCTGTTTTTTTTTTTTTTTTTTTTTTATCTAGGAAATTAATCTCTTCAATGATAGAGAAGAAGGACAACCGGCGATCTACTCCTCTGCCATTCGTACTACTGTTGCCACCTTCCCCATTGAAGATCAAGATCAAGATCTGGTGGATTTGTGTCTGGTTTTATGTTTGCTCTAAGGAAGGAAGAAGCCATCAACAAGCTAAGGTTTTCAACCTCCATATCCAAGCTTCCTCTGTTTCTTGTCTGCTTTCCAACATAAACGGTATTCTTAAGATCGTTGTTAGGTTGATGAGTTCTTTAAAACTCATTCTTGAGCAAGTCTCTTCTTTGCAGCCATGGCTGCAAGTGGTGCTGCTTCTATTGGTGTTGCCACTCTCTCTTAGCCTTAGCATGCCTAGAGTTTCATTTGGGAAGGAAACAATGGTTGGATATGGGTTGGTTATGTATGAGCTAGTAATGATATGGGCTTCTATTTCTTGTCTTAGTTGTTGGGTTTGTAATGTAAGTGGACTACGACCGAAAGCTCATTTTCACCCCTAAACTTTACCCTTTTAGTCTCTTGCACATCTTAACTTTCAAATTAACCTATTGCACATCTTAACTTTTATTTTGCACATATCTAACTCATGTAACACAATAGATGAGCGCGTTTATGATACTTTCTGATGTGAACTGACACACGCTGACATGGGCCAATCAAAATAAGCCAACTGAACAACAATTACCACCACAACAATTCACATGGACTTAAAAGAAAAATAAAAACTAAGGGACTAAAATGAAAGTTGTATCATCTTCTTCATTCTAACCCTTAGCCTCTCAATAGGGAAAAAAATAGCGAAGAAAGTAGCTGACAAACTTAAACGCATGAAATTGGAAAAAAACTTCTGTGGTGAGGAATATGATTTCTGAAAGCTTGAATTATGAATTACCTAACCCTGCAAAATTTTTGATCTAAGATAACCAATTGTTTCCATTTTCTCTACTATTGTTCACAACCCAAATCCCTAAATACCTACAAATTAAAAAAAAAAAAAGCTTGAATTCATCTTCATCTACCCTTATTATTTGCATCAAAACAAAAAGTTGTTCTCTCTTTGAAAATGCCCTAAGAGAAAGAGGGCGGGGGGGGTGGGGTGAATAGGGCTATCGAATAAAAATCAAAACTTAAAAATAAATAAAAAAATAAAAAAATATTGAGAAGGAAGAATGATGAACACAAGAATTTAAGGAGTTCGGATTCTCAACAATCCTACGTCTCCACCTAACTTATCCCCAAGTTAGAATTTTTAATCACTCACAATCTTATTCACAAGATTGAGTATACATAAGAGTTTAAGGCTCAATCTTACAACCTTACAAACAAGAGTTTCAAGGCTAACTCTAAAACCAATTCCCAAGTATTTTAATGGCTAAACACTTAAACCAATTCCTTTAGAATAGAACCTCACTTCCCTTTTCTTAATCTTCAGAAAATAGAAGAACAAGAATTTCTAGTCTAATCACTCACCAACTTTCACAAGAGTTATACAAAGATAAAAAGAATTTTGAGAGAATTTAGAGCCTAATTGAATGCTTGAGAGTGTATAAATAATAAACAAGTATTCTTGACCTTAAATGATCTTCAGATGTTGTATTTATAGTTGAAAAATTCAATTATAGCTGTTAGAAACAATAATTTTGTTTCCAACAAATTCAAACTTCATTTGAATGAAATTTAGACTTTTAGGCTGTATTTTCTCTGGTCCCGGTTGTGATCACACTGATCCTGGTCGGGATATTCAAAAATATATTCGTTATAGCCGTTATATTTGAAGCCTGAGCTGGTCCCAGTCGGGACCATATTGATCCCGGTCAAGACCTCACTGATCTCGGTCATGACATTGGCTCGGAATATGTTCTGGACTTTTTCTTCAATTTGGTGCAATTTTGGTCCCAGTTGGGACTTGCATGGTCTCGGTCGGGATCATGAATTTTACCCATTGAAGACGATCGAATCAGCCTAAGCTTTCTAAGTATTTGTCTTTTATTTCCATATCACTTTTAATTACGTCATTTGAACCTCAGTAGCTTAAGATATTGTTGAAATACTAAGAGCTACTCAGTTCAAAATAAAAACTGCATATGCTGATTTTAATTGAAGATTTCTAGACCCAAATGAATTCAAATTTAGACAAGTAAGATCAATTCGGAAAGCTTAAGATATCTACTTTAAATGTCAAGAAGATCATTTTCCCATTATAATGCTCTGAGGATGTCAAAAACCTTCTTGAATCTCAGGGGTCGAATTTTTTGATAATTCTTCACTTTGAGTATCCAATTTAGTCCTAACTTATACACACTTAAACAAACAAAATTAAATACTCAAAATTAAGTTTGTTAAGATCAAAATAAAGATTGATCATTTCTAAGGTCAACAATCTCCCCCTTTTTGATTTTGACAAACTTATTGAGTTTGAGAGAATAATATAAAGTGAAGTGTGTGATAATTTGAATTAATTTTACTCCCCCTAAAATTATGCATATCATTAAAATAATAACTATAAGGAGTAAGAAATAAAAATTAATGAGAAATATATATTTCTTTATTTCTCCCCTTGTTTAGTATGATAAGAAATATAAATTTTAAAATTTATCCTCTTTTTTAAAAAAAATAACAATATTAATACTTGACAAAATATTTAAGAAACATAAACATGGTAGAAGATAAATTTTTTATGATAATGCATCACAAAAATAGTACATATCACAATATCATATAGAGTTTAGTTCTAAAGGAAACAAAAGATCAAGAACTAAAACAATGAAAATCATGAAAGTTCAACTTTCTTAAAAAAAATGTTTCTCCTCCTTTGTAAAAGACTAAATGAAATTATGCAAGTAAGCAAAACAAGGCTTTTACGTGGAGTAAAATGTGATAACATTATCATTAATTGACACAAATGTAGCCACACTTACAATGCATGTAACAAATAACAAGGAAATAAATAATAATTACAAAAAAAATTTAAGCAAACTCAAATTTTTCCCCCTTTAGCAAAATCAAAAAGAATTAAAGAAACATGAATTGAGAAAAAAAAGATTGCATTAATAAAAAGATAGTAGTACAATGATATTTAAAATATCAATTGTAAACAAGACATAAACATACAACCATTGGTTCATAAAACGAAAGAAAATAGAAAATACACCAAATATAAAGTGGCATAAATTTGACTTAAATATAAACTAGCAGCTCAAATCTCAGAAATGAAAAATATACTGAAAAGAAACTAAACAGATACTGACGAGCAAACAAAGAAAAAGGACATAAAAAGAAGCTAGTCTTGTTGGGGAGGAATGTATCAGCAAGAATATCCTTGTTACTTTAAAAAAATAAAATAAAATTCAATAATCAATAAAAATGTTAAGATTAAAATCGAACATTTAAAAGAAATCATCTAAAAAACAATCAAGGCAATATGATAAGTACGACATGATTTCACATGAAAACAAGTCCAACCATCAATTAATTAATTTAAACAAATAATTAAGACAAACTAGAACCATCAATCATGCCTAGTTCATGCTTAATGAAATTCAATCTCTCTTCATTGAGAGGCTTGGTGAAAATATCTGCAAGTTGATTATTTGTACCAACAAATTCAAGTGCGATATCACCAATTTGAACATGATCACTCAAGAAATGATGTATAATGTTTATATGCTTGGTTCTAGAATGTTGAATGGGATTCTTGCTAAGGTTTATAGCACTTGTATTATCACATTTGATTAAAATTTGATGAATGTGAATACCATAGTCCAACAATTGTTGTTTTTGCCATAATACTTGTGAATAACATAAACTTGTAGCAACATATTCTGCTTCTACAGTGGATAAGGCAACCGAAACTTGTTTCTTACTAAACCAAGAAACTAAACATTGTCCTAACACTTGACAAGTTCCAGAAGTGCTCTTTCTATCTAGTAAACTACTGGCAAAATCAACATCTGAATAACTAATTAAATCAAAGGATGAACTCCTAGGATACCAAAGTCCTAAATGCAAACTTCCACTTAAATATTTAAAAATTCTTTTGATTGAATTCAAGTGGGACTCCCTAGGACTAGATTGAAAATGAGCACACAAGCAAGTAGCAAACATTATATTGGGTCTACTAGTAGTTAAATAAAGAAGGGATTTGATCATACCTCTAAATCGCTTTTCATCAACCGGCTTGCCATTCTCATCCTTGTTGAGTTTGGTTGTGGTACTCATTGGAGTTTTGCTTGATTTGACTCCATCCATGCCAAACTTCTTGAGAATGTCTTTAGCATACTTGGTTTGATTGATGAAAATCCCATCTTTGCATTGCTTGATTTGAAGTCCAAGGAAGA
>CATIWM010679051.1:0-20616 GCA_949671775.1 Mallotus repandus
CTTTTCTGCCCCCTTTTGCCTAGGCTGTTCTATGCACCTAGCCGGGCTTTTATCTTTTATTCTTTCTTTTCTCTTTTCTTTCCTTTTTCATCATCATTTTTTTCTTTTTTCTTCTTTTTTTTTGGTTGAATGAGGCTGTTGTGGGAATTGAACACTTACAGTTTTAATGGAGTGTAAAGTGAGTAAATACAATCAATAGATTATAAGGTAATAACAAACAAATGATCTAGCATTCCATTAAGAAGTCGGATAAACCACATAAACATTTAGCACTAGCAAAATAACAAAAGCAAGAGGTCACTGTTCTAATCTAGAGTTTATTGATCTCCTTCATTTTAACTGCTTCGGTACTGCTTGTTCATGACTTTCACAGAGGATAAACTCCCATGGTTCCCTTTTGCTCTCCCTTCTTATGGTTATCGAATGTAGGAATCCAGAGGATAGGTGGGATTCATGAGGTAGGTGTTCCATCACTTGCTTGAGATTCACGTGGGCTAGAAGAGATAATGTTTGATTGTGGTGTGATTGAATGGTTAGGTAGTGATTTGTTTTTGGTGCGGGGTATGTCTCGGTATTCAGGCAAAGGGTTAGTTTTAACACTTGATGTTTTCTGAGGATCATCAATTTTTCCAAAATTGATAAGGTCTTGGACTACATTTTTGAGGGTCCTACATGTATCAGTGGCATGGCCAGGCATTTAATGGAAGTGACAGTAAAGGTTTGAGTTGATATGAGGTGGTAGTGGATTTGGCAGTGCTTTTGGTTCACAAGGTTGTAAAAGGTTTCTGTGTCAAAAAGTTTGAAAGATTATGGAGAGAGGTTGGTTAAACTTTGGAGGTTTTTCGTAGGTTAAAGGGCGGCCTATAAGTAATTCTAGGAACTCCAACAAATTATAATCCATTGAACTCTGGTTACCCATTGCTTGACTTTTAGCTTCATCAGGCTTAGAACGATAGGGTTTCTTGGAGTGATCTCGCAGGAGTTCATTCATGAGCATGAAAAGTTGATTAAAGCCTCTGGTCAGGGTGTCAGTGTTTTTCTTCACTAGAGCCTCAAGTTGAGGTGATCCTGTAGGCTAGTTCTTGGTTCTTCATTATCGGTTCAGATTCATCGATGCTTGCTGCCCTAAATGAGGATTATGGAAGCTCCTTTTGGTAAAACTCATAACCATCTTCAGTACCTTTAGGTGTGCTTAAGACCCCTTTTCTTTGTTCAATTTAGGACCATGAGTGTCAGATGCCCCCTTGCCACTTAAGAGGATTATCTCATCCTCGGAATCTGGGGTTTAATTGAGGATTTTGGCAATTTTGGTTTGAAGGATGGCCTTGATTTCAGCTCTAAGGATGTTGCTTAAGCCACTACCATCTACAAATTCCTTCTTATGCTCTTTGAGGCTTTGATTCCCAAATTGTTCGTCCATTTTGAATCCTAACCGTTTCTGACTCTCCCTTTAGGGTTGCTTTTGGGGTTTGTGGCTGCAGAAATGATGCGTGTATGAGTACAATTATAGTGAGATGTGTGCATGTATGCATGATGTTATTCAAAAGGATGAGATTAGCATGAATGCATGCTATGTCATGCGCTACGAGGTATTTATTGGTGTATGGAACCTTATCAGGAATGCATCTAATGTTCTTTAAAGTGAAAACACAACAAAAGAGAAAGGGTTAGTAATCAATAAGATAAGCTAAAAGAAAGAATTATGGATGCTTGTCATGCCATAAGTTATAGAAGAGTCATCATGTGTGCATGACACGTCCATATAAAGGGACAGGTGAGAATATATACATGGGATGTCTATGCAAAAATACAGGATGGCTGCAGAAAATCATGGTCAGGGTATGCTATTTTTATGCAAGCTATACACGCATAATTGAAAGAAAAAGAATAAAGTTGGTTAGTATTTCCTACACAGGGAATAAACCATACACATGCAAGCTCTCGCTTCCAACCTTATCACTCCACGTGGTTATTCAGTCTCTTTCCTAGGTGGGTTTTGACCCAATAGTCAGCATGGGACTATGGTTTTGCTCTCAGACTAGGCTGCTTTGATTTATATTGATGAGAACCAAGAGGTAAACTAAGAAACGATGCTCAAATGCACAGGTAAGCGTATAATGTCAATGTGAAGACCAGTAGTTGGGTCATAAATGGAGTCTATAGTCCTTACACGCCCATGTGTGTAGGGGCTATAGCCAACAAGAGGGGTCCAATTTCATGTCTCTACATCAATATTCGATACGTTTACCAAGAGGCATGAAAATATTGTTCAAGAGTTTACGATTTGATTCTTTTAACATAAATGTCTACAATCTAGTTAAATTCCTAACCTATCTATTTGACCTGATAAGGACAAATGGATGACACTCGTAGGTTCTGTCATCGAAAGATGTCACTATTGGCCAGTTCTCACAGGCTATTCATACTGAGGTGAATGATTCTTATCATTCCTTGCATGTCGAGCTTATGCAAGGTAAACAAGGATCACACAGTCTAAGTGTGAACAGTCTATGAGAACGGACGCAATGACGTTAATCGGTGATGGGAACTAAAAGTGTCATAGCATTTGTGAATGTCATGTCAAATGGATAGCATCAAGGTTAGCATGCAATGCTTGGTGGGATCCCAGTGGAGATTTCTATTGGTTTATTTACATGGGCTGAGTCGAGGGTAGTAGGCCAAGGGCTCCTTTAGCGAGAATGCCCCCCATGACTAGGGTTACAGACTCCGGTAAGTGAGTCTAGCATTCTTTTGATAACTTGGGTCACCCCCCTTAAGGACTTGGGTCACAGACTCTAGTTAGATGAGTCCGGCAAAACCATGAGTAAAGGCTAAAGGTGACAAATCCGAATCGGTCACCTTATAACTAGTGTGGAACCATAGTGAATCACTTTTCATCATTATCGGCTAATAGGGACTAAGGGCGCACATGTGATTGTGTAGTGCAAATGCAATGGTGAAGGGCTCCATATGATTGAGTATTAAGTAATGAGAAATAGTCATTTTTGAATTGATCTCTCTAACCAGAGTCCCTAGTGGAGTCGTCATTGTGAGAGACCAGGGGGTTTGTGTAAATTCTGAGTGGGACATGGCAACTTTGTCGAATGGGACATCCATTCCATTTACGGGACAAGGACAAATGTTTGGTCTCGTGGGAATGCCAAATGCTTTTATTTTTGGAGTCGCCACTTGGTTTTTAAAAAACTAGGAAAAGATGAAAGGGACGGCATCGGGTCACTCAACGAGTATCGTCCCCAGCAGAGATTCTGAGCTCAGGAGATCTCATCTACTTTTTGGCTATTTCTCATTTTAATACTCAATATATGGCTACCATAACACCCTAGTTTCGATAGTGACAATTAATATATATGCATTCACACAAACACGTTGATAATAACTGAAAGTACGAGAAATTTAGCATAATTATTTACAAGGCTTTCCTAGTAAATACATATGAAAGAGAAAAATGTGCGAAAATATAAATCTAGTCCTAATCTAGAATACACCTGCAAAATAGAGGTTAACACAACTATGTACGATTCCATCTATTCATCCACTCGGACAACATATAGCCACAATAAAGATGATTGATGCATTATGGATGATTAAACAGATGCATGTAGTTTATGCTCTAGCAAGAATTATTATAAAGTATTTTTAAATAATAAGATAAACAGTAAATAACAATGATTGCATCATTGGACCACAATATCGAAGCTCTAGCTTAGATAAGGAGCTTTCGTGTTTATTGAATGCATATTGATGCAAAATGACGATTTATTATAAGCAAAACAAAGCAGAAATTATTCAATTAGCAAGCAAATTGCCAGCCTCATCACACATATCACAAAAATTTCTCAACTGCTGGCAGTGATAAAATAAAATGCAAGACAGTAAAATAAACGTCTAAAAATGATTATTTGGTCCTCAGATTCAATTAAGCTTGTTTTTAAGTTTTTGAAGCTTTAGCTTTGAGAGATTTTCAAGCTTTCCTCGTCGAGAGATTGAAAATGACTTGTGTAATGCAAATTCGTATACCTTTGAAGCGTGCTTTGACAAAGATGAGGGTGGGTTAGGTGCAAAAGTGGTCTACAAATCCTACGAAAAATGTAGAATGTGGGCTAAAAGTGTGTGGATTAGGCTCCTAAGCCTTCAATTCGACAGTATTTCAGTGTGTGTGCACTCTCTTTTTTTGGCTCTTGCCTTTTTTCCTCTTCTTTTTGGCTCTTACCGATGTTTCCTAGGCTTTAGCCTTGTCAAAATGGTAGGTAGAGACCCCTATTTATAGGGAAATGTGCCTCAAAATGTGTGAAAAAAAAGGAAAATGTGTGTGATCATGGATTTGGGCGCGTGATCACGGAGTTGGGATCGTGATCACACGCAATGGGCTCGTGATCACACTCTCTGGCGCGTGCACAATGGGCTCATGATCACCCTCTCTGGCGCGTGATCACATGCTCTTGCACACATCACGCGGCCTTCCCAGGCTCCGATCGTGCTGTGTTGAGCGGTGTTTTTCAGGATTTTTAGACCTTCCGGACGTGTTTTTGAGGTTCGTTTTGTCAAAATCGGCTTCCATTTTCAAGCGTGAGCAAAAAGTGTTCAGGCGTGATCATGCGCTAAAAATCCGCTCACGCACTACTTCTCGGGGTTACACGCACTTTTTCTGGGTCACTTCTCAAAGTTTTAAGGGCCTCCGGACGCGTTTTCGATGTCCGTTTTTTCAAAATCAATTTTCAATTTTTAACGAAGTTCTAGTCTTACAAAATGAACACCGGTCTGACGAGTTGCATGTTTTGAGTGACGATTGTTTGCAATGAGCTACTTATCATTCTGATAATTCATAATTCATAAAATTGGTGTACGACTTAATGATTCGGTAGCCGGTTTTGTTCGGTTCGGGCTTTAAATTATAATGTGTTTTGAAGTTGAAATATTTTACACTTCAATTTAGGGTGTAATCAATTTCAACTTCGATGAGGAGAATAATTTCCCTCTAATTTCCTTCCCCCTCTATTAAATTTTACACTGTGCATGGCAACCATAGAGAGAAGAGGAGGGAAGTTTTTTTTAAAGGGAAGGGAAGGGAATAAAAACAATAATTTTATTGTATTTGGTAACTTAAAATTAATTAATAAAGGGAAAAGAAGGAGAAATGTTTAAAAAGAAAACAAGACTTTAAATTACAATGTGTTTTGGAGTCGCAATATTTTACAATCCACTTCAGGGTGTAATCAATTTCACCTTATACAAAGGGAATGAGGAGAAATAATCACCCTTCAATTCCCTTCCCCTCCATTAAGTTTTAATAGCCAAATAATACAAGATCTAATTCCCCTCCTATCCCTTTCCCTTCCTCTTATATTCCCCTCAATCCATGCATAGTGTTAATAATCAAATAAAAGGTAAATTACATTTTTCCCCTGTGTTTTGTCACATTACACTACTTCATCCCTGATATTTGAAAAAATACTTATTCATCACTGACATTTGCTTTTTTAAGCACTCATTAGTCATTTTGTAGGGATGAAATAGTACAAGAAAAAGTAAATATTATGGATAAATAAGTATTTTTTTTCAAATGTCAGGGATGAAGTAGTGTAATGTGATAAAACACAGGAGAAAAATGTAATTTACCCTCAAATAAAATATAATTTCCCTCCTATTTCCTTTCCTTCCCTTTATATTCTTCTCACTTCATGTGTAGAGTAAAACTAATGTATTTTATACATGCATTTGCTGGTAAATATATGCGTAAAAAATGCATGCCAAAATGATTATTTACTGTTCATAGTGAATCTCTTCCTAACGGTAGATTAATTTGTATTGTATTCTCACTTATACATATCAATCAAAAGACACGAAACACATTCAGGGTGGGGAATTTCAAGTTTTAAATTTTCAGCTATGTTATTCTTCAACTGTTCATGTTCATGGTTATGTTTTATGGTCTCAAAACTAACACAAATTATTCCTCTCATGGAATGACAGATTTCTGATGACAAGAAACCATAAAACAACAAACTACAGCAGGTACTGAATTGACAATCTTGGACATATTTTTGCCTACTTAATTCCTATACACACACATGGACTGCATTATTATTATTATTTTACAGAGAACAGAGAAGACAATATGATCCAAAAAGAAGTTTGGAGTTAAAACTAACAAGAGTAATGAATGGCAGCTAGCTAGCTATCTAACTATGTGATTCCTGCAACAACTTTAGTCTCCTGAATTCAATTATGAAATCAATCAGCATTGTTTTAAGGAAAGTAGGCATTGATCTGATATATATATATATATATATATATATATATATATACGAGTACTTACAATCAGGTTGTGCCATTCCATGAATGTTCCCTACACATCGATCCTAACTCTAAGAGGATTAAATTTGGTCAAATGCAGCTCTTTAGCACCATTTCCCATGCTCATTCTTTCTTTTGGCAATTCTTTGGAACATGCTATTTCAACTTTAAGACCTACCATCAAGCATTCTTTCTCATTTCTGCTCATTTGGCTTAAGCAACCATTGTTACTTATTTCTTCAGATACTGCTGCTTTTGTTTCGCCTGGAACGAGAGTTGGATCCATAATCTCTGCAAGTCTTTCCCATAATCCATTCTTTACAAACTTGTGAAGATTTAATCCTTTTTTTGAACATTTTATTTGTTGGCCTTCTTCTTGAGAACAACTCTAATATGAGGATCCTGAAACTATAGACATCCCCCTCTTTTGATGCCACTCCCCCCATTCCGTACTCTGCATAAAACATAACTTAGGCTATTAGAGATCATTTAATTGTTTACAAATGATGGTTGGATGATCACACTATCCTATAGAAACAATAATGAAAACTTTTTTCTGTTGTTGGCAAATGACAAAGTGATTTTTTTATTTAAAAGAATTCAATTGAAATGCTTTTTTGCAAATTATTCTAAATAGGAAAAAGAGATAGTCGTTACCTAGAGGAGCATAGCCAATAGTCTCCTTCATTCCAATTGAACTTATTTGACTCAGAGATACATCATTGGTAGCTAACAAGAGCCTAGACAAAACCAAAATCACTTACGTACGCCCCCATGCTATCATTAAGAAGAGTGTTACTCGACTTCAATTCGTAATGAATGACTGGACTTTCATAAAGGCCGTGAAGACAATGCATTGCAGATGCCACATCAATTGCAATGTTCAATCTTTGAAGGAAATTCAAGCTTTCTGCTTCACTGTGGTCATTATCATCATTAGTAGGAAGCAATAACTTCTTCAAGCTTCCCTTTTCCATGAACTCACAAACTAGAGCTTTGAATTCATCACCTTTATTATTCAACCTAGAACAGACTAAAATTTTCTAGTTCGACTTGGTTGAAATTTTAAGATGTGGTTTTAAATGTCAAATTGACTATCACCAAAAAATAAGAGGCCTGTTTTAATCATTGATCTGATATATATAACAAGTACTTACATTTAATTTATGCCATTCCATTAGTGTACTCTACGCATAGATCTGAACTCTAAGAAGATTACTTTTGATCAAATGCAACTCTTTAGCAATGTCTCTCATGCTCATTCTTTCCTTTGGCATTTCTATCGAGCATGTTATTCCAATTTTGAGAACTACGATTAAACATTCTTTCTCATTTGGGCATGTTCGGCTCAAGCACCCACGCTTATTTATTTCTTCAGATATTTCTGTTACTGCTTCTTTTTCTCCTGGAAGAAAAGTTGGATCCACAATCTTATCAAGCCTTTCCATCAATGCATTCTTCACAAACTTGTGAAGATTTAATCAATTTTTTGAACATTTTATCGATTGGCCTTATTCTTCAGAACAACTTGTTGAAACGTAAGGGGCTCACAAGTAATTAAGGAGCAAAATAAATAAAATAATAGGACACAATAATTTAACGTGATTTGGCAAAGCCTGCGTCCACGGTCAGAGATGGCAAAATAATTTTTACTATAGTAACAAAAGTAGATTACAAAATATGGCTAGACAACATTTAAAGTTTAACCACACCTAAGTGTTTAAACTATCCAAGTGTTTAAACCAAAAACTCACCAAATCACTCACACTACCAGTACAAAAAAAAATTATAGTAGACAAATATCTACTTTGCTTGTGTTTCTTTTGTGTGATGATAAACAAATGGAGAGTAAGATTATTTATAGTCAATGAGAAGCAAGAATATATGGCCATAAATTAAAGACAAATTAGTGCCTAGCCAATTGTCCATGTCCCTTCCTTATAATCACATATATTGCTTGGCCAATTTTCTTCCAAAACATACAAAGTGGTTGTCCACGTCAAGCAACAATAAAGACACACATAACAAATCTCCACCTTGACTTTTATTGTTTGCAAGTCTTCAAAAATAGTGAACCAATATGCCGCCTTCTCAAATGCCCCAATGGACAACTTAAATACTTCGAACACCAATTAAGTCCACGTAGTGCTTGAACTTAGATACTGTAACTGACTTGGTCATCATATCTGCTGGATTATCAACAGTACTAATTTTCTTCACCATAACAGTACCCTGAGATATAATCTCCCGAATGAAATGATATCTGACATCAATATGTTTAGTTCTTTCATGATACATTTAATTTTTTGTCAAATATATTATGCTTTGACTGTCACAATGAACAACAGTCTCATCTTGCGTTAAACCCAAATCACTAACCAAACCTCTAAGCCAGATGGCTTCTTTTATTGCTTCTGTAGCTACCATATATTCCACCTCTATAGTAGATAAAGCAATAGTCGACTGTAAAGTTTCTTTCCAACTTATGGCACAACCAAAAAGAGTAAAGACATATCTAGTCAGAGATCTCCTTTTATCCAAATCTCCATCGTAATCAGAATCCACATAGCCAACACCATTGCTACATATATCATAAGTTCTATCATATATCAAGCCAACATCTGAAGTACCTTTGAGATACCGTAAAATCCATTTAAGAGCTTGCCAGTGAGCTTGTCCAGGATTGCCCATAAATCTACTCGCCACGCTGACAGCATGTGAAATATCCGGACGAGTGCAATCCATAGCATACATTATGCTCCCAACTACACTTGTATAAGGAACATATGAAATTTGTTCTTTTTCTACATCTGTCTACGGTGACATAGTTGTTGACAACTTGAAATGAGCTGCCAATGGGGTACTGACAGGTTTTGCATCTAGCATTCCAAAACGCTCAAGTGCTTTTACAATGTACCTCTTCTGGGACAAGTGTAACTTTCCTGTATTTTGATCCTTGTAAATTTCCATTCCCAAAATCTTCTTTGCTGCTCCCAAATCCTTCATCTTAAACTCACCCCTCAACTGTTCTTTTAAAATGTTGATCTCAGACATGTTCTTTGCAGCAATCAGCATGTCATTAACATATAGCAGCAAATAATCGAATGAACCATCAGAGAGCTTACTTAAATACACACAACTATCATAGTTACTCCTAGAATAACCATGATTATTATGAAAGTGTCAAACTTCTTATACCACTGCCGAGGAGATTGCTTTGAGCCATATAATGACTTTTTCAGAAGACAAACGTGATTTTCTTTTTCTTGAACAACGAAACCCTCTAGTTGTTGCATATAGATTTGTTCTTCAAGATCACCATCTAGAAAAGCTAGTTTGACATCAAGTTGTTCAAATTCTATATCAAACAATGCAACACTACCACAAAAAAAAAAGAGATTAGGGAACAATTATAGGGGACAAACTAAAATTAATAGTCCCCTAACAGCTTAAGTAAGCAAATATGGGACTAAATAAATAACCGTCTCCTATTCTTTTTTTGTTTTTTCAATAGGGGGCGGTTTTTTATTAGGAAAAATAATTTTGGCTTTGGGGACAAACTTGCTTACTAATTAAATTGCTAAAGGACTTATCTTAGTGAGAATTAACATAAAAAAAAATTGAAGTGTCAATATCCCCTTTTTTGCTCTTGGTTAAAAAAATTGTCCCTCTCCTTTCGGTAAAATTGCCTCCTAACTCCCATTCTCTCCTCCACTCACTCCTCCTATCATGTCTTCCTCTCAAATCTCTCAAAAAATGGACACCACTACCTTTTGCAATGCTACATCGGACTAGAAGGTTCGACTTCGCCAGCCACCACTCTTTAATTCTGACTCCAATGATGGCAATCCATCCATCGACTCCATCTCTACTTTTGCTATTGCTGCTTTAGTTAGTGGCTTAAGTTTATGTCTCTAGCAAAACTTGTAATCTCTAGTCACCTTATATCATGATTCCTCCAGTGTTATCTCGATCTCTAAAAGTACTCGCGATATTTTATTATCGCTCAATGATATATTTTATGAAATTTTTAAAAAAGTCTCTAAAATTAAATTTTAATGCAATTTATTTCGTAATGCAATAAAAATGTCTCTGAAATCATACTTTTATGATAATTTATAAAATTATCTTTAAAATTTTAAATTTTAATCAATTATGTTATTTTTATTTATAATTAAAAATAAAAATTTTAAAATATTATTTATTATTATTTATAAAAATTATTTTTTTAAAAATTATCATTTTTAATTTAATTTTATATTTTTAATACTCATAATATTTAAAAAATAAATAAACCCATTTTTTGCTTCATAAAATTTTTTTTTGTCAACATAAAAACCTATTCATTCTTCAAAAAAATTATCATTTTTACTCTAATTTTATATTTTTAATATTCATAATATTTAAACCGTACTCATATCCTCTTTGGCGATTTCTCCTCTGACAGCAGCTTCAAAACTCTCCTTCCCCGGTGACCGCTGCTACTCAAATGACGGTTGCAGCTTTCTTGCCTTCGCTATCTCCTCTGTTGGCATTGCGATTCATACATAAGTCACTAGAAAGATGCTAAAATTCTTGAAAGGAGTAGTGGGTGGATCTGGCACAGGAATTAAAGATCTCCTTTACAACATCGGTGACCCTTACCCTTCCGCCTGGGGCTCCTAGTCTCACCATCGCGGCACCTCTAAAGTACCAGCCTTTCCTTTCCTTTCCTTTTATTTCAATTCAATTTCCACTTCTATTCTTCTTCGCAACCAATATTCAGTTCTTTCAGTGTATTGTTATTGTTGCTCTTCTTACAATTCATTTTCTTCTGCTCTCCTCATGCCTTTCTTGTCCCTGTTTATGAATATGCCAATATGTCCCTACTTATTACTATTATTGCTTTTAAATTCGAGGATGATGGATCTCCTGTCGCAATGGTGTCAAGCGTCTTCGAACTGTAAGCTTTCTGTTTCTTTTCAGTTACCAATAGTAACTTCTTCCTTTTCTTTTCTTTTTTGCTGTTGCTTTAGTTTCGCTAATTTTACTTGTAATCCATGCCATTGGAAACAATTTTTTGCATTCTTCGATTGGGAATTCTGCTTTGATTTCTAATGGTCTCATATCCAATCTTTTTTTACTACTCGTAGAAAATTCCTACCATATTCTATCATTTACATTTAGTTGTTTGAAGTACTTATTAGAGGTTTGTTAAAACTTGACAACAATAAGAGATTTGAAAAAGGAAAAGCAACAACCTTTTAAAATTAGCTCCAATAAAATGCATATCTTTTTTTTTCTCCCCTTTTCTTTCTTTATACATTTTACTTTGACCTTTCTGAATTCTCTTTGATTCAAATTCCTGTGTTTAAGTATATTGTATGGTCTGTTTATATATAGGTCAATATTCAAGGTTATTTCATTTATAATTTGTTCATTGGCTTGCATTGCTCTTTCACATAGGTATAGCCTTGGCACATATCTTCTAAATAGATTTAAACAAATTGCTCCTACCATTACTTGCTTTATGTATATGCGTTGGTTTTATATATGTGAATATTTATAAGAAAGTAGAAATGCATATCATGTACAGTTGTCAAAATCTTGTAACAGAACTCATATAAGCCTTGACTACAACACTTGTTCAAATTAATTGAGGTTTAGATGTTTATTTCAATCTCTCTCTCTCTCTCTCTCTCTAGAGTTTATGGGTTTCATTACATAAAATTTTGATGTTATATAATTATTTCATTGGCAGGGATCAGTATTATGCTTGGGGGCTGCACCAGATAGCTAAAGTTGTGAGCTTTTTAAATATTGATTGTAAACTATTAAGGATTCCTAACTGCTTAAGCATCACAATTGAATAATAGCTCAATTTGCTGGATTTCTTGTTATTATTTTCTCTTTTGTGTCCTTATTAGATTCTCTCTTTAATCAATTATGTAGCATAATCACCTTGTTGTTCCTTAACCAAATAACCAAATACCATGATCAAGGTAAACAGTCCCGATTTGTCACTTGTATGCAGGTTTCATTAATTTTGCACATGACGAGCAACTGAATACTTAATATTAGGGGACTTGATGTCTTAAGGCCAGGGGAAGCAGATGAGAGTGTTGCTAATTTGCAGGTATGATTTTATTTGAAATTTTCTGCTTTGTACTAGCGCTAATGAATAACCTTAGGTCTTTGGAAATCTTTGATAGTGTATTTCTATGTTTTGTTTTGTTATTTATTTTGTTTTTTGTTCTTTTGGGCACCATAATTGGAAATATTTCTATGTTATATATATATTTATATATATATATATATATGGAAAAACTATTTTAATTGTTTGAATCAAGCATGGTATTAACTTAGATGTCTAACATACCTTTGCAACCTTTCTTCAACTTCTCATGTAAGCATCATTTGCAAAGACAATGTTATTACTGAGCTCAAAATTATGGGAGATAAGATCGTCAAGGTTATTGAGTGCAATGGATTTCCAATTCCTAGTCAGACTTTATCTCAGAGTTTCTCAATTGACTCTCTTGTTACCACATTGACAAGATTAACCAGCTTAAGTGTTCTTAGCTTAGTGTCTTTAAATAATATGGAGAAATCAAGAAACGAGAAGCTCTTGAAGTGAATTGCTTGAATCTGAAGTAAGTTTTTTTTTTTAGTTTACAACTTGGTTAATAATGTATGATGCAAATATTCAATTCAATTCTATATAGTCAAATTCTTGTGTTTAGAGCCAAAATTGCAAGTGAATTCATTTGTTTGACAATGGAGCTTCTGAATCATTATATGGGTTCATTACTTTATTCCCCTTTTTTTAATCACATTGCAGAAAATGAGAGACTCATGAAGTTGTACACAGAATCTTTGAATAATATGGTTGAAGAGGTAGTTTTGTTGAATAATATTGATAGTTTGTGTTGCTCAATTTTAATGCATTTCAATAAGACGCAGCTCGATTGCCATATCAAATATCAAGGCATGAAATTTGGTAAATAATTTTTAGGGCACCAATTTTTAAATTACAACTTTGTAAATAATTACATGTATATATATGCTTTCATCTCTTGTTGGGGGGTTTGATTTTGAAATCTGGTATTATATTTGCTGGTGCAACCAAGTTTAAGTGAAGTACATCAACAAACATGGACATAAATGTTGCAACTTTGTATTCTTTTTTGGAAATAATTAAACACTTTTTGTTTGAGTTAGGCATTTTGTATTATTTTGATTTGAATCGGATACTCTTGTAGTAGTTATTTGTATATTGTATATTATGTACTGAGACTTGTTAAATAATGTAACTTTCTTGATTTATATTAATGCAATTATTTTCAATTTTAGCGATGACTTTTTCCTTCGTTAAAAAGTTTTTTTTAGTACATAGTGGTCCGTATGCATATTGGGGACAACATTTTTCTTACTTATTAGGACGACAGTCGCCCCCATTGTTAGGGAGCTACATGTTGTCCCTAAGCATATTAGGAACGACAGTCGTCCCTACATATGGGGACGAATGTTGTCCCTATCTGAAGGGACAAAATTTCATCCCCTAGTATCTTGGGGACGACAATTGTCCTTTCTTATGTGGATGACAGTCATCCCCAACTTAGGGGACGACATTTGTAATTTCGTCCCCTAAAGAATTGGTGACGGAGGTAATAGGGACAACAGGTGATGACAACTTAAATTGTCTCTAAAACAATTGGGGACAATTTTTTAAGGTTTAGGAGATAATTTTATTGATCCTCTTATCTCCTTTTTTTTTTTATAGTGCAACCATGGCGAGTAACACGTGAATAGAGCTGTGTTTTACAATAGGAGAGAATACTTCTTTGAAGTCTATTCCTTCTCTTTGACTAAAGCCCTATGCAACCAGGCGTGCTTTAAATCGTGTTGCTTCAACACCCGGGGTTCCTTCCTTTTTCTTGAAGACCCATTTGCAGCCAACAATATTTTGTCCTTTTAGTAGTTTCACCAGCTCCCACGTTTGGTTCTTGAGAAGAGACTCATTCTCCTCACTCATAGCAACTAACCACTGTGCAGAATCACTACTTGTGACAGCCTCATGGTAAGTAACAGGATATGACTTTCAATATCTTATGCCATTAATAGTGCATAAGAAACCCAATCTGCATACCCAAACTTTTGAGGTGGTCTAATTATCCTCTTGTTTCTATCAAGGGCAATACTATACGGTCATTATTGTTGTGGAGTGACAACTTCTTCATTAGGCTCACATTCATCATCGTGAATAGATTGATCAGAGATACATTCTTGCTCTTTCTCTTATTTTTCTGTTTCAAGCTCCACCTTCTTACTGACACCAGGACTATCTTCTATATTTTCAACCTCCTTTTTGGGATGAAGCATGGATAACTCATCAAATTTGACATCTTTGCTAATTATGAACTTGGGAGAGTTAGGTTCAATACACCATAATCTGTAACCTTTTACTCTAGTTGCATATCCAAGAAATATGCATTTTTGTGCCCTTCGCCTAAGTTTGCCATCATTAGTGTGAGTATATGCAGGATACCCAAATATTTTTAAAATCTGAGTAATTAGCAGGTTCACCCGACCATACTTTAATAGGAGTCTTCAATTCAATTGCTGTCAATGGGGACCGATTCACAAGATAACAGGCTATGTTCACAGCTTCAGCCTAGAAATCTTTAGATAATTCGGCATTTGAAAGCATACAATGTGCTTTCTCTAGTAGAGTTTTGTTCATACGTTATGCAACTCCATTCTGCTGTGGTATGTGTCGCATAGTGCAATGTCTCACTATGTCTTTATTTTCACAGAACTCATTAAACTAATTTCCATAAAATTCCATACCATTATCTATTCTCAAGCACTTGATCTTCTTACCGGTCTGATTCTCAATCAGTTCTTTCCACTTCTTGAAGGTAGGGAATACATCATTTTTGTGATTCAAAAAATATACCTAAACTTTCCTAGAAAAGTCATCAATGAAAGTCAATAGGTATCTGGCACCACCTTTTGACTGAACAGGTGCAGGGTCCCAAAGATCAGAATGGATGTAGTCAATTGTGCCCTTAATCCTGTGGACGGCAGTACTGAACTTGACTCTAGTATGCTTCCTATAGACATAGTGTTCGTAAAAGTCAAGCTTTCCAATTTTCAAACCATCTAGCAATCCACACTTGCTCAAGGTAGACATCCCTGCCTTACTCATATGCCCCAGTTGCATATGCCATAAACGAGCAGTGTCTAAGTCTGAGTTTGATGAAGATGATACATAAGTTGCACCAATAACTGTACTTCCCTATAGCAGATAAAGGCCATTAATCAATTTTCTTTTGATCATTGTCAGAGCGCCTTTTAAAACTTTTAGCACTCCACATTTAGCAAAAAACTTACAACTTTGAGAATTAAGTGTTCCTAAAGATATAAGGTTTTTCTTTAGTTCTGGTACATGTCGAACACCAGTCAAAGTTCTTATAATACTATCGTGCATCTTGATTTGAACTGTTCCGATGCTAATAACATTACAGGATATATTGTTTCCCATAAGAACAGTGCCACCATTAATTGACTGGTAATTAACAAACTAGTCTTTATCAGGACACATATGATAGGAACATCCAGAATCAAGAACCCAAGCATCACCAAATGTACTAGAAGATATTGTGAGAACATATCTGGCATCATCAGAATTATCTGTAGCAACATTGGCAGTATCACTATCATGTGAGGTATTATCTGCCTTATAATTTTTATCTTTGAGTTTCGGACATTCAACCTTCCAGTGACTATCCTTCTTATAGTACCTGCATTTTCTTTTCTGACCTTTGGACTTTGATCAAAATTTTCCTCTGCTACTGGTTTAGCCTTTCTCCTTAGTTTTACCTTTAACAAACAAGCCCTCCGTTTGATTATCACTATAATTTTCTGACACCTTTTTCTTTAGCTCTCGAGAGTTAAACGATGACTTGACATATATTGAAAGGGTGTCTCTTTCATAGAGTATGGTGTCAACAAAATGCTCAAATGAATAAGGTAAAGAACATGACAACATTAAGGCTTGATCTTTATCATCAACCTTGACATCAATGTTTTTAAGATCCATAATAATTCTGGTGAATTTAGCAAGATGATCTTTAATATGTGTGCCTTCTTTCATCCGAAGAGTGTAGAGTTTTTCCTTTAAATAAAGCTGATTAGTAAGTGACTTAGTCATGTAAAGACTTTCTAATTTTAGCCATAGAACAGCAGCAAACTTCTCTTTTGCAACTTCTTGCAGCACTTCATCTGACAGTGATAAAAGAATAACACTATGTGCGCACTCCAGTAGATCAGATTTTTCTTGTTCTGTCATCATCTCTGGTAGAGTCTCCTTGCCTTTTAATGCCTTTTGCAACCCTTGCTAGACCAAAAAAGCATGCATCTTGATACGCCACATATTGAAATTATTATTGTCGTTCAATTTTTCAATCTCAAATTTTGCTGCCATAATTACACCAAGTCAAAATATCCCTTTGCCATAAATTGAAAAATTCTCAAAAAATCTTTTCTGATATGGAAGATCAATCAAAACTATAACCACAGAGCATACTCAGAATTTCAAGAGAAATTACAATTATAGCTTTGATACCAGTTCATTGAAACGTAAGGGGGACCACAAGTAATTAAGGAGCAAAATAAATAAAATAATAGGACATAATAATTTAACGTGGTTCGGCAGAACCTTCGTCCACGATCAGAGACGGCAAAATAATTTTCACTATAGTAACAAAAGGAGATTATAAAATATGGCTAGACAACCTTCATAGTTTGACCACACCTAAGTGTTTAAGCTACCCAAGTGTTTAAACCCAAAACTCACCAAATCACTCACACTATCCGTACAAAAAAAAAAAATTATAGTAGACAAATGTCTACTTTGCTTGTGTTGCTTTTATGTGATGATAAATAAATGGAGAGTAAGACTATTTATAGCCAATGAGAAGCAAGAATATATAGCCACAAATTAAAGACAAATTTGTGCCTAGTCAATTGTCCACGTCCCTTCCTTATAACCACATATATTGCTTGGCCAATTTTCTTCCAAAACATACAAAGTGGTTGTCCACGTCAAGCAACAATAAAGACACACATAACACAACTCTAATATAAGGATCCCAAAACTATAAACATCCCCCTCCTTTGATACCATTCCACCCATTCTGTACTTTGCATAAAATACAATTTGGCCTGTTAGAGATCATTTAATTATTTACGGATGATGGTCGAACTATCATGCTGTCGTGCAGAAACAATAGTGCAAGCTTTTCTCTATTGTTGGCAAATGACAAAGTTAATTTTTTTTTATTAAAAAGAATTCAATTGAAATACATTTTTACAAATTATTCTAAATAGGAAAAAGGGATAGTTGTTACTTGGAGGAGCATAGCCAGTGGTCCCCTTCATTCCAATTGAACTTTTCTGGCTCATAGATACATCATTGGTATCTAACAAGAGACTAGACAAACCAAAATCACTTACGTGCGCCACAATGCTATCATCTAGAAGAATGTTACTCGACTTCAAGTCACAATGAATGATCGGACTTTCACAAAGGTCATGAAGATAATGCATTGCGAATGCCACATCAATTGCAATGTTCAACCTTTGAAGGAAATTCAAACTTTCTACTTCATTGTGATCATTATCATCATTAGCAGGATGCAACCACTTCTCTAAGCTTCCCTTTTCCATGAACTCATAAATTAGAGCTTTGAATTCATCACGTTTATTATCCAAGCTAGAGTAGTATGTTTATAGCTTAACAAGATTCCGATGTCGAATATTCCTTAGCACCATGCATTCTGCCATGAAAGTCTTGCAAGCACCCTTTTCTTTAAGTTTGAGAACCTTAATAGCTACTAGTCTTTCTACTTGCTTGAGAAATCCTTTATAGACAACACCGGAGCTGCTAGATCCAATTAAACAATCAGATGAGAATCCATTTGTTGCTCGCTATGATGCACGAAAACGGATACGCGAAAACGGGAAAATGAGGAAACGGATACGGGGAAACAACATTTCATAAAAATATAGGAAATGGAAACATGGAGGAAACGCGTAAATATTAAAAATATATGGGTATATATATAAATATACAAAATTTATTATATATATAATAAATTTTATATATTTATATATATACAAAAATAAAAATAAATATTATTAATATTAAAACTAGGTTCAATATTCTATATTATTAAACATAACAATTAACATAAAAATAATAATTAAAAATATTAAAATAAAAATGTCTACAAGTTCAATAAAAAAAATTAATACTCAATAAAATACTAGAATAGAAAAAAAATATCATGGTACTTCTTCTGCTTCACTAATTTTTTTTCTATGTGCTTTGATTTGAATCTTCATTAAAAAATATAGACTCCAATTTCGGTTCATCTAATGAAAGATTAGCAAACTTAAGAACTCCTACATCTTCCATACTTCCAAAATCATCTCCACCCACGTCCCATATTTTTGTCCTCTCATCAATACATGCAGATGTGCTCCTTGACAAAAGCTTAAGGTTATTATGAATAAAAACCAAGTCCTCTACACGTTTTGGAGTTAATTTGTTCCTTCTATATGAATGAATGAAAGAATAAGTACTCCAATTTCTTTCACAACAAGAGGAAGAAGTAGGTTGTCCAAGCACTCTAAAAGCCAACCTTTGAAGTAAAGGTGTATGTGAACCAAAGCAAGCCCACCAATTTTTTGGATTTGTATCATATATACTAGAAATGCAATCTGGATCTCCAAATGGCCCACTTTTCAGAGAAAAAATTGCATATTCATTATTAACTTTAATATGATCATCTTCATTGGGAAATAGTCTCTTAAAACAATTATTTCTTTCTGTGGATATTTCTGCATCCCTTCTTGATACCATTTATCACTATAAAACCTAAAGACAAAACCATAAGTAAAAAAATATATATACACACATATATAAAGAGAAATAATTAAAATTAAAACATATCCAATGTTGGTATTTAGCTAAATAAAATATATCCAAAATTAAAAATAATATATCCAAAATAATTAAAATTTGTAAGTCAATAATAATGAATAAAAATATCAAAAAATAAAATACAAATTCATTTAGCTATACACACATATAGAAAGAGAATTATAAAATTAGAAACTCACCTTGGATTTAATGAATGAGCCAAACAATGAAGTGGAGTGTTATGCTTCGTCCCACATTCCACGAGAATAGTATGGATCTCATCATAGAAAAGAGAAAACTCATGTGGTTGCTTTTTTTCTTTCTCATAAATAATTGTTTTCACATTTTCAATCATAGAATCCCACAACTCATGGACTAAGTGAAGGCATGGTTTATTTGTGTCACAAATTCTAATCATATCATAAACAGGTTTAGTAAAAGCAAGAATGTAATTAATTTTTTCCCACCAATCCTCATCCACTATCTTTTCACGCACAAACTTAGCTTTTCCTTGGTCATCATCTCGATATTGTACCCATTGTTCACTCATAACCATTGCTTTTAAAGCACGCCTAATAAGCTTAAATCTTTTGAGCATGACAACGACGGAAGCGAAGCGAGTGTCTGCAATTGAAAGCAACTTAAAAGAACTAAACGATTAAATATGGCCAACCTCATTGAATGGTTCATTATAAAATTCTTAATTTGGAAACCATCTCCATGAACTTAGTGATCCATTCAAAAACGATATATGTTTCTCTATTATTGTCCACATTTTTAGGTGCACATATATTCTTCAAAGCAAAATTAAGAGTATGCACAACACAAGGAGTCCAATATATTTGAGGAAACATACCTTCAATGATTTCCCCAGCACCTTTATAATTTTTGGCATTATCAGTAATTATTTGGACAACATTTTCATGGCCAACCTCATCAATTATCTCTTTTAACAAATTAGCAATGAAATGTTTATCCTTCACTTCACCTTAACAGTCAACAGATTTAAGAAACATTGGGCCATATTCAGAAGCAACCATAAAATTAATTAAAGGCCTTCTTTGTGGGTCACTCCATCCATTACTAATAATGCTAACACATTTTTCATACTAAGTGCTTTTAATGGGTTCCAATAGCCTCTCAGCATTCGCCTTTTCTTGTTGAAGTGAAGTGGTTTTTAATTTATTATAACCAGGAGGCACATAACCACCCAATGCATGATTAGCAGCAAAAGAATAAGAACTCACATAATAAGGATTTTTTGTCAAGTTAAAAGGTAGACCCGCAATATAAAACATTCTAGCAATTTCTGCATCTAATTGAGCTCTAGT
>CATIWM010679077.1:0-29761 GCA_949671775.1 Mallotus repandus
AAAAAACAATCTTAAAAATTGAAAATAAACCAATCAAAACAACCTCATAAAATTTAAAATGAACAAATTAAAACAACCAAAAAATATAAAAATAATTTTTTTTGTTGTTTTCCCTAACAAAAATACTATTTTCAAAAAAATAAAGGGAAAGAATCAATCTATACGTGAGTTCATTGTTGAACGAAAGCAACAAAAAAATTGTAAAAATTAAAAGAAAAAAATAAAAATGAAAAGTGCAAAGTTAAGCGTAAAAAAGAAATGAATTGTGTTTTTAAAAATATTTTAATCAAACATGGCACTAGCTGTAATTTTTCCAATTAGTTAGACACGTTAAAAAAAAAAAAAAAAGAGCTTACCACTTATCTCACAAATTAAAATAAGAGTTGAAAGTTGAAACTGAGGGTTGGGACCATAATAATTTTGTACCATAATGTTTCTTTTGTACCCTTTAGCCCACCTTTTAGCCTACGACCTTTAATCCAAACCAAACTAAATTAGTGGTTAATGTCACTGTACGTGTTTGCCTGTCAATCTATCAATCTACCTATATATATATATATATATACATATAATTTTAATTTAATTAAAAGCAATTTTTCTATTTTAATTAGACTGATTTCTATTTATCTCTAATAAAAATTAAATTAATTAAAAATTTTAATATTTTTTTTTAAAAATATTATTTTTATTTTAATTAGATTTGCTTCTATTTTATTTAATATAAATTAAATTAAATAATATTGTACACACAAATTTCGTTTATAAAAACATAGGTTGCGGGGTTTCAATTATACAATTACAGCAATGTGCAAGTTTTGTAACCTCGGAAAATACAAATTAAATCCTCAAGGGCTTAGATTAGAGATGGAGCCGCTGACTTGGTAATTAACCAGGAAACTAAGTTTGTGTAACAATTCAATTTCATGGAGGTTCAATAACTGTACTTTAGAAGCTGAATCTAAAAATTAGGTATGGGCTTCGAATCTACCCAACCTTTTAGTTGGCTTCCATTTATATTTTCCTTTATGATTATTCAATCTTTAATTAATTTCTTATTAAGTGCCTTTACATCATTTTATTCATGCAATCACATTATAAACATGCATACATTTATACATATTGTCACATTTGCACATAATAAAAATATACATAAGAGAGCGAAGATAAAAGAGAATTATAATCTATAAAAAAAATTAGATACAAGTCGTTCAAGTCTGCACACACAAAGCTCTTATTGTTTTGTTTGATTTTTGTGCTTACCAATAATGTTTGATAACTTGTTTAGTTTATCTAGGATAATTTAAAGCGGATTGATGGCATAATAATATTTTATAAATCGCTGTTAATAGAATTTATTTTTTAATAACTAAATCAAATGGTTAAATTTCAACACTACAAAAGTAGGAGATGGATGGGAAGTTCGATTCCTCGTTTTTTCAATAGGATATCCATATTTTTTACCACTTAAACTACTCATGAGACCTGTCAGTATAATTCTTCTTGCTTAGTTTTTGTTGAGAATTGCATGTTTTAGGCTTATATTTTATCGATCTTACATGCACATATTTAGGGTAATTAGGTTTTGTATTGTTAATGATGAGTTGCAATGCATATTTCTGCAGGTTCGTCTTTCGTTTATTTTCTTGAGAACTAACTTTTTTCTTTTGTGGAATAATAAGGGTTAGTAATGGTTGAATTAAATCTAGTGAACCTAGTTAGGTCGACCAACTAAATGGGTTGATTTATTTGTTTTATCATTTGGTTGTAATCTTTTATGAACTTTGGATTTTTATTTTTTTTGGTTGTAATTCATTTATGCTTCATTATATATATATATAAAATAACTTTTTGGATAGGAATTTTTGCATTCCTCCTATTAATGATTATATTTCCACTTTGACTTCATTTATAGTTTAAATGACTTTATTATCCTTAATTCAAAATTATCATATTTTATTATTTCATTAAATTATGAAAAGTGTATTTTCTACAACAATCAATACTAACTTAATTATGTATACATGGCCAAAATTAATAACTTGAATGCAAATAAGAGCTATTTATAATTTTATTAATTTGTCATATTATTTTATTTTTGTGTTCAACTTATATTGCTTAAATTTTATTAAAACCAGTTATATTTCTTTATGAATTTTGTTATGAAATATTAATTTTTAATTGTATTAACGTACATTATAAAAATATTTTTCAATGGTATATTTAATTTTAAGTTTTCTATTAATTTTTTTTAATAAAATGGTATTATACAACATAAAAAATTTAATGGTGAAATTAATTTTAAGTTTCTATTAAATTTTTTAATAAAGTGGTAGAATATAATACTTATTCTACTAAAAATATTACATGTAGTGAAAAATTAATATAAATTAAAATAATAAAAAAATATTTTACAAATATTAATTAAGTTGATAGAAATATGATTTTTAATTGAAGGGTATTAAAGTTATTGTATCTAATATAAAAATTCAAATGGAATATATATATATATATATATTCATGGGTTAGAACTCTTTTCTCCTTCCCTTTTTTTTGAATGTTTTGTTAAAAAATGTTCACATATTGACAATAGTGATAGTTTTAAACATTATGTATGGAAAATAAAAAAAATAATATAATTATAAAATATAAAAATTAATATGGAAGAATAATATTGTTTTTATCTATAATAAAATTAAAATAAATATAAAAATAATTTATATATTTATTTAAATTTGATAATAAATACAATACAATTATTCTATTTTTATTTAAATCTATACCATTTTTAGTTTAAAATACAAACTAAAACTATTCTCATCAATTTTACAAATTTTTAAAAATCAAATTAAGACTAATTTTGTGAATATATAAAAGTACATATCTATTTTCGTCTAAAAATATTTTCTTTTTATTCATACTTTTATATATAATATATGTAGATATAGATGTCTGAGTGTGTACATTATGATGTATGCTTATAACATAATTGTACAGAACAAAAATAATGCTTGCTTATAACATAATTGTTTGGAACAAAAATAATGCATGCAATAAGGAAATGATTAAAAAAAAACTTCTATAAGAAGTAAAATTCAAATGGAAGAACCCATTTTTGGAACTCAATCTCCAATCTTCAGCCTCCATAAAATCTAGTTGCCATAAAAATTTGATTTCTTAATTATATATATTATGATGGCAAGTTTTTGTGAACTTAATTATCTCAAGTGGATTAAAAAATGGGTAGAGATTTTTGAACTTCTCCTGTTGATAATTAAACTCATTTTTTACTTTATTTATAGTGTAAATAACTTAATTATCCTTAATTCAAAATAAATATATTTTATTATTCTATTACATTATAAAAAGTGTATTTTTTACGAAAATCAATACTAACTTAATTATATATACACCGTCAAAATTAATAATTTAAATGCAAATTAAAGCTATTTATAATTTTCTTAATTTGTCATATTATTTTATTTTTATGTTCAACTTATATTGCTAAAATTTTATTAAAAAACAATTATATTTCTTTGTAAATTTAGTTGTGAAATATTAATTTTTAATTTTTAATTGTATTAACGTTTTAAGTGTTTATACATGGTAATAAAAAATTTCAACGGTGAATTTAATGTTAAGTTTTCTATCATTTTTTTAATAAAATTGTATACTACAACATAAAAAAAAATTTAATGGTGAATTTAATTTTAAGTTTCTATTAAATTTTTTTAATAAAATTGTAGAATATAATACTAAAAATATTATATATAGTAAAAAATTAATAAAAAAAAAATAATTGAAAGAAACATTATAAAATTATTAATTAAGTTGATAGAAATATAATTTCTAATTGAAGGATGCTAAAGTCATTGTATATAATATAAAGATTTAAATGGAGTGCATTTATAAATAAGAGGAATACAAAAATCTCCACCCTTATAAAATCTCTATAACACTATAATTGCCAAATATTTAAGCACGTGCTAAATTCTATTACATTATTTTATTCAAATTATTTTAAATTCAATCTAGTTGATCACAAATTGTGTCGATTGTTACCTCTCTTCTTATTAAAAAATTATTAGTTAGGTACTCCACTCACTTTAAATTATTTTGATTTTTACCCAATTGCTCACAAAATTACAGATTGCTCGTAAATTACATTGATTGTTACCTTCTTTTCTATTAAGAAGTTATTAGTTAGGTACACTGCCAAATTCAAATTGTTTTGAATTTGACCCATTTACTCACAAATTGCATTGGTTGTTGCCTTTCCTATTGAAAAATTATTAGTTGGGTACACCCTTAAATTTAAATTATTTTAAATTTGACCAATTGCTTAGAAATTAAGTTCACTACTCAAATCAATTTTCCTTTTAATTTAACCCAATTGCTCACAAATTGCATTGGTTGTTGCCTGTTCCTCTTATTAAGAAATTATTAGTTTTTTTTGGAAAGAAAAATAATTCTATTGATTCAAAGACAGATACAAATTCACTAAAAATTATAAAGAATAAAATAGTACCCAAGTTAATAGTATAATAAATCAGTTCAAAGTCTACAAATTTGATAATACTATAATGACTAGAATACATATGACTTCAGTTCTGTAACATACTGATAATCACAATCTGATTTGTTATTTCTGTCTGATCGACTATGTTTTGCCCTCTGAATCGCTCACATATAAATTAAAAGCCGCAACAAGATGACGAAAAACAAAACTTCGTAATGAAAAACTAAATGCTTCAATAAGACGGCAAAATCACAATAAAATAAAATAAAATAAAATCCAGGTCTGTATGAAACAACCACTTATTTAAGAAATAAATTGATAAAAAGAGATGTAGATGGGTGTTTTCAGACAAAAAAAGCCAAAAATCACTCTTCCTTATTTAAGGAAGATAAGTGCTTAGAAAAGAAAAAGAGAAAGTTGAAAGAAAAGGATGTTAGGATTTTTTTCACAAAATGGGTTTTAAACTAAAAGTTTGAATGCTCACTTTTATTATTTAGTAAGAAATTATTAATTAGTTACCATATTAAATTTAAATAGTTTTGAATTTGAATCATCAATACCTAAAAAATTACAAATTTCTCATGAATTACATTGATTTTTTTTTTTTAATACAGAGGAGGGCAAAAGCCAAACAAAGGGGAAAAAAAAACCCAAATCTAAAGAGATCTCACTCTCCTAACCCAAGAGATTCCTATCCGATCATTCTGTACCACGCTAGACACAGTTGAAGGCTGTGTTGAAAGTACATGAATTCCCAAAGGCATTTTCAAAGCCTCATTAGCCAGACAGTCAGCAACAAAGTTTGCCTCACGAACCACATGCACCACTTCAACAATCCAACTTCTCTGCAAGAACTCCCGACAAGCACTAACCAAATTTGCATGAACACTATTGCATGCCGAACTACCATTCATCCAACCTACTACAATCGATGAATCAATTTCCAAAATAATATTGGAGTAGCTCATCTCCCAAGCTAGAACCAATCCCTGCAAGGCTGCCTAAAGCTCCACCCCTAACGCATTACAGCAGCCTATGTTGATCATAAAACCCTTAAGCCAACGCCCATTACTATCTCGCATAACCCCACCACCTCCAGCTATACCAAAAAGCCCCTTATTACAGGAATCTGTATTTATTTTAATCCATCCAACCCTTGGAGGATACCACGCAAACATACGTTCCTCATAAATAGCAGAGGGAACAACATGGAAACGTTGCTAATCCATAACATTACTCACCTTAAGACAATAGTTGTTAATAAAATCCAGCTTGATATGGTCAGCTATAGCCATTCCTTGAAAAACAACATTACATCGCCATTTCCAAATCAACCAAAGAGTAACAGCAAATCTATCCCTCCAACTGAGGCAAAGTGCAACAGCTCTGAGGCAATCTCTAAAAAGGTGCAAAAGGCTTTCTTCAAGTCCAGAACATAAGGCTCAATTCAAATTCTCTTAAATTCGATCCAATTGGTTATTGTCTCTTTTCTATTCTGAAATCATTAGTCAAGTAACTTAATTCTAATTGTTTTGAATTTAACCCCACTGCTAATAAAATGTTAAAATAATAATTGTAACACCCCTACTCACCAGCACTCTCATTAGACGGGTATGATCTTAGCCCACCTAACTCGAACACAAATGTGTACGAGTATCACTTTTGAACTAAATTTAACTAATTACAAATATTTATCTATCTAAAACTGTAATTATAAATTACTTAATTACATCCTTAAAGATACTTCCCTTTTTAATAAAAATACATAACCATAAAAATATCATACTTTCTAAAATCTATTCCAAAAGACATATACATGAAACCAACTTTATAATGCTTCATACTCTAACTTTATAATTATTGTCCCCTTTCACTTTATCTTCACAAATTAGCTAGATAAAACTTAGCCTCTTATGATAAACTCCTTTCATCAAAATGATTCGCTACACCTCAGGCTAAAATTGGTATGGCTACCCACAAAAGCTAATTTCTCTAAAAAAATTATAAAAAGAGAGTTGTAAGTATTTTCACAAGAAAATACTCAGTGAGTGAACATAATAGCAGTAAAAGGATAATATCTCTAAAATATTTAGGCAGACCAATGAAGAAAATTTACTCAGAAAGGGAAGGAACACTACATAATAACTCAAATCAAAATGAGCACCAGAAATGATTATTTATAGTTTAACATAATAATTGATTAAGCTTGAAAGCATATAAAGTTGCATAATAAAATTTTCCGTACAATCAAGCCACAGCTGTGCAATTTGCTTTCTCAAGCTCAAGTTCATCTTTCAACAATAGTTAATATTTTAATAATTAAAATAGCATTTGATTGAACTTATATAATACATTGAATACATATAGAAATGATTCTCATTCCAGTTCAATTCTCAAAAATATTTAGAAATATTCTCATAGGTTTTAGAGCACTGTACGACATGCATAAGCAGATAACAAGTAGAATTCCATCCATCAATTAAATTATCCTTTCATAATTTTATATCTGTATCTTCTCAATTACATTAGTTGTATTGTTATCAATGTGAGTGATTCACATGATACAGGACTCTCTCAACTGTATCTCAATCTGAATAATTCACATGATACATGACTCTCTCAACTGTATCTCAATCTGAACACATATTTCCTCTTATTCAACACATATATCCTCATACAAACGTCACATTACTATTATTTTAAATTATTGAATAATGTCTCATTATTCCCATATCACCTTGATTGCAATAACATTAATAGTTCAAGGTTTCCCATATGACGTTCCGTTACATTGTTGTAGGTGTAACATATCCTCAGTTCACAAGTTGTCAATTATTCAGTTTAACGGCATCAAATGACTTCTTAATGGGAATCAACAATACTAGTTAAATCTATGCACTCTTTATATATGTCTATAAATATGTACCCTTGAATCATTTATACAAGTAGCATTTCTGCACTTTAAATACTTAAAATTCTGCACAATTCATGTTTTTTTTTTTTTTTAATTCCTTGTTCTGTTCCAAGGCATTATAATTAATTTGATTAAGCAGCAATTTCTGCACTTTAAACTCACAGAATTCTACACTTTAATCTCACAGAATTCTGCACTTTCAACTCACAAAATTCTGCATTTTAACTCACAGAATTCTGCACTTTCAATTTACAGAATTCTGCACTTCAACTCACAGAATTCTGCACTTCAATTTCACAGAATTCTGCAGCAACCAACAGCACATTCTTTCTCTTAATTTCTGGTTTATTTCAGGGCATTTTAGGCAAGATTTTAAAACTGCATTATCTCATTTTTCATTGCAAAAATCTGCAGCAGCCTCACCATATGTGACAGCAATTTATTTGACAATAAGATTACAAGATCATGGTGATTCATGAAGGATTATTCGAGCATAACTCGAATGGTAACTAGGCAACCAAATTCTCAAGAAACAATACTTAAACGATGGGTTTCAGGGCTGTTAAGAGTTCAGAATTCAGCAGCAAGCTCAACTCAAAACGACAAGTTCCTAGCTGTTCCAAGAATTAAATTTCAGCAAGAAATGGACAGCATCAAAACGTTAAACCCACTCAAAAAGAATCGTTCATAAGCAAATCAACACCACAAAGAGAAGCAATACCAGAACTCAAAGTTTCAAGAAGCAAACAAAAATTCAAATCCCAGCAACAAGAAGAATTCAGAAATAACTTAGAATCGGTTCAAAAGGGAAGAGATGGGGTTCACTCACCTTCAAGACCCGATTTCCTTTCTCTTCTTGCCACTTTATCAGGCTCGTTTCTATGCCTCGATCAACTCCTAATTATCAATCACAAAGAATTCTTAACCCATGCTCAAAGTTCTAATCATCAATCATATGCAACTTCAAGAACACTAATTTATGCTTTTACTTAAATCTCTATGCATGTAACTAGACTTAGAACTATCCCATATTCTGAATCAATTCTACAACCCATTTGATGTTTCTAAGCTTGCTAGAGCTTCACCGAAACCCATCTGATTCAAGAGCTGCTCTTTTTTTTTTTTATTTATAATTAGCTTGCTTATACTTCCTTGATCTTCGGCTCCTAAGGAAGAAGACCACCCTGCTTACTTGGAAAACAAACATTAAGTGATGAGGAGTTCTCTTCTCCTACATACAAGACGAATCACTCTCAATTGCTGCCCATCACTCACGTTTTCTCTCCTCTCTTTGCTGTATTATTTTTTTTCTTTTACAACTCTTACATGATAAAAAACCAAAATGGCATTAAGTACTTCATCTTTAAGATGATAAGTATGACCTTATACCATAAATAAAGTGACACATGTACTCCTAATTTATTTTTATCCTCTGTAATTTATTTATTTATTTTGCTTAGTCCCACTTACTTACATGTCAACACCACTGTCTTCCACTCAATTCCCCTAACCGACTTAACATAAATATCATTTCCTAATTTCACTTTTACTCTATTATTTATTCATTTTCCTCCTAAACTCCCTCTTAAATATCCACATTAGTCCTTAACCTAATTTCGAGCTCATTTGATCACCTGTCTTCTTTCAATTTATTTAATTTAATCTATTTATTAACATATAATTTTAAAATTAATTTTGAATACGGACGTGACAATAATTTTTCATTAAGGGCCTATTTAGTTGAGTTGTTTATAACATTTGATAGTATATGGGAATAGATGATAGTAGTTAATTGATAAATATTAACTATTTGGTAAAATTTTATTCGTTGTTGTTGTTAGTATGTTAAATGACGATTAAGAGTATAATTTATTTTTAAATATTAATTTATATATTTATTATAATATTTTTAATTATGTAAATTATTTAAAAATACTATATAGTAATAAATAATAATTTTTTATTTTTTATTTATATATTATTAAGTGTAATAATAGAAATCATTTAAAGATGAGCTTTAAAATAAAAATTTCAATCGTATAATTATTTTTAAAATTATATGTATAAATATTATAATTGTTTAATTATTAATTATAATTTAAAATAATATTTATTTTATTATGAATTATTAAAAATTAATTATATACATTTAATTTAATTAAAGTTATTTGTTATTAATTATTTTTAATAAGGTACAATAGTTCAAATAAAAATAAAAACAAATAAGATATCAACTAACTAGAAAAAAACTCTAAAATAAAACTGATTTAATTGTTAGCTATTTTGGGTAAAAATTAATTATGAGCATCTTATTTTGGAATTTTACTAAACACCAAAAAGTTAGTTGATTTAAAAGAAACATTTATTCATTACTAAAAACACAAGGTAAGCGCCCAAAAAAACAAAACTAACTAATGTTGCTATTGGCAGCGAATGAAGAAGGCTGCAACATATATATATATTTTTTGGTAAGTACACAGGGCAAGCGCCCGAGCAAAGGAAGAAAATCAAGAAAAAGTAATAAAAACAGTAGTAGAGTCTACATCTGCTTGCAAGAACTCAAATAACTCCCTAGGAGGAGAAGAAAAGATGCTGAAATCTTCATTTATTGAACCGGCTTTCTTCGCAAGCCAATCTGCGCAGAAGTTACTTTCTCTACCACTGAAAATGAAGGTGACTTTGCAGGTTTCATTGTGATGCTGGTGAATTGAAGAGACAATATGTCTACAATTTCTGAAAAGTACAACTTTGCCATTAACAGATTTCACTGCTAGAAGTGAATCAGACTCCACCAGAAGTTTATGAATTCCCAGTTGTTGAGCTGATCGAAGACCGATGTAGATGCTCCATAACTCAGCTTCTAGCATTGTACAAATCCCCATACGTTGTAGGAAACTTGACATCCATTTCCCTGTGTGATCTCTGAGGACTCCGCCAGCTCCAGCTTGCATAGAATGCGGTTTGCAACTGCCATCAACGTTTAACTTATATTCTCCAGGCTTCGGAGGAATCCAACCAAATTTGTTATGACTTAGCACATAACCTGAAGGAGGTATTCGATCATAACTTGCCTCCATGGTGCAAATCTCTTTACATTGATTAGAGATGAAATGAATGGCGGATTCTAAAACGACATCATGGCCTTCAAATACCAGTTGGTTGCGTCATTGCCAAAGTTGCCAAATGGTAACCCCAAACATCAAGCTCCAGTCAAACCCAACCATCTCCACACCTTTGATAGAAATGTTGTGGGCAATCCAACTTTCCCAAGATAAGTGATAGAACTCATCTCTGTTACTATTAGGCACCAACCTATCCCAAATTCTTGAGGCAGCAGGGCAGTCTCTAAGGACATGTAGCATAGTTTCTTCATCATAAGCACATTTCAGACAGAGAGGTGAGGGAATTGCTCTTCTCTTATAATATAAAAGATTAGTTGGTATTCTATTTCTAGAAACCAACCAAAGGAAAGATTTTATACGATGAGGCCCCTTCCATTTCCACACTTTCTTCCACAAAGGATTAGAGTTCTGCACTTCCAGATCACAAATAAGGTCATATGCAGTTTTTGTAGAAAATTTTTGGACTTGGAGAAATTCCAGAAAATAAAATATGCACCATTATTAGATTGAGGAGGGATCAAAGAGGCTAACCTTAGGAGTGTGTAGCGGGGAAGAATGGTTTGGATCTCCCTTCATTTCCATTGACCATTGGAATCCATATACGAGTTCACTGAGCGTCCCCTTTCGTCCTGGGATAAATCCCTTAAGGCGATAGTCCCCAGAGGAACCATCCCTTCAATCCAGTTATCAATCCAAAATTTGGCTATCTGACCATTCCTTATATGCCATGCAATACCTTGTAAAACTAGGTCCCAGATGGAGCATAAGCCACGCCAAATATTTGAGCAGCCATTACGAGTGTGTAACTAAAAAGGAGGATTTTCAATTGGACCGTATTTGGATTTGAGAATTCTCACCCAAAGTGCTTCCGGGTTAGAGATGAACCTCTAAGCTAATTTCATCAAAAGAATTCTATTAATATCCTCTGCTTTCCTTAAACCGAGACCTCCATGACATTTAGGCTGGCAAATATCTTCCCAGCTTACTAAGTGAAATTTACGATTACCTTCCTGGGAGCCCCACATAAAATCTCTGATCACCTTATCAATCTCCCGACAAGTTAAAAGAGGGAACTTGGCTGTAAGCATTGGGTAAATAGGCATGGCCTGCAAAACAGAATTGGCTAAGGTTATCCTTCCTGTTAAAGAGAGATTTCTAGCTTTCCACCCTGACAGCATCATTTTTATTTTATCCACAGTCGTCTTGAAAGTAAATATGTCCACTCTTCCATGAAGAACATTGGATCCCAGATATTTGCCCAAATCATCTATTTTAACAAAACCCAGTTGGCTGCAAATTACTGGAGAGAGCAAATGAAAGATCCGTTTTGAGAAAAAAACTTGAGTTTTTTCCTTATTTACTCTTTGACCCGAAATTCCACAGAACTCATTTAGACAACCTTAAATTGCAGTTGCTTACTCAGTGGAGGCCTCGGCAAATAAAGGAAGATCATCAGCAAAAAACATATGGGAAAGAGAAGGCCCATTCTTTATAAGGTAAACTGGTTTCCAAATTCCTTGAGAGATCAAAGTCTTAATGAGATGTCCATACAAATCATAAAGAGGTAAGGGGAGATAGAGTCTCCTTGTCAGACTCCTCTAGAGGGAGTGAATTTATCTATCACTTCACCATTCCAAACTAGACTGAAATTTATTGTGGTAATGTAGGTCATGATCCTTGCGATTAAATTCGGATGCATTCCAGTAGCCTCTAGGGATTCCAAAATAAATTGCCACCGAAGCCTATCATAGGCTTTCTCCAAGTTAACTTTAATGGCCATTACACCTTTTTTGCGATTCCACCTTTTCATAGAATTGACCACCTCCTGGAAAATAATTACATTGTCCGTTATCTGCCTTCCAGGGACAAAACTGCTTTGGGTTTGGTCTATGAGTTTCTCCATAGAAGGTTTCAACTGATTTATAATTACTTTCATGATGACTTTGTAGACTACATTACATAAGCCAATTGGCCTAACGTGGAGCATGGAAGTGGGATTGGGGTTCTTTAGAATTGGGACAATGAAAGTTTCATTAAGTCGAGCATCCAAGGAACCATGAATAAGAAAATTGTTCACTAAAGCACAAACATTTTTTCCAACTATATCCCATTGACTTTGATAAAATAGAGTTTGTAAGCCATCTGGGCCTGGAGCTTTATAAGGACTCATGTTAAAGATGACTTTTTTAATTTCATCATCAGGAATCTCTTGAGCAATATCCATGGATTGAAGGTCAGTAAGCTTGGGGAACAAGTTCGGCCAACTTGATGATCTGGCAACTAAATCTTCTTCTGTATAAAGCTGAATATAAAAATCTCTCGCCACTTTCTTCACTACATCAACATTGGAAATCCAATTGCCATTGATCTTCAGAGCTCCAATTTTATTGTACCTCCTTTTTATAATTGTAGAGGTATGGAAGTCAGAAGAATTACAATCACCAAACTTTGACCATCATTGTCTAGATTTCTGGAACCATATAATCTCCTCCTGAAGTAAAATTTGTTCATATTCTGAGGACAAGGAGTCTCTATGGAGCTTAAGTCGATTTGAACTTCTGTATTTAAGAATGTGATCAATTGATTGCAATTTAGCCAAAATGGATTTTTTCTTTTGAAAAATGTTGCCAAAAACTGCTTTGTTCCATTTTTTCAGCAAATCTATAAACTGGTTAGTGGTCTCCGTAAAATTTCCATTCCACTTCCAATTTTCCTGAACCCACTGCTTGAAGTCTGGATGAGTCAGCCATGCCGCTTGAAACCAGAATGGCCTTAGAGTCTTGGGTGGAGGAGAATGCCCAAAGAAATTGAGAAGAATTGGCCTGTGGTCCGATTTAATTCAAAGGAGGTGAAATAAAATTGCCCCAGGAAAAGCTAGGTGCCAAGAGTTGGAGACGAGAGCCCTATCAAGTCTTTCTTTCACTCCACTTCGTTCCCAAGTGTACTTAGGCCCTGTGTACCCAATATCAATAAGCTGACAGTCATTAATCATGTTTCTAAAATTTTTGCAACTAGCTGTGGGAATGTTGGTGCTGCCTATTTTTTCTTCTTGACCTAAATAGGCATTAAAATTGCCAATAAGGATCCAAGAAGCATCAATGGAGCTATGGAGATGTCTAATTTCTTTCCATAAGGCTTCTTTGGTGACTGCAGTGGGAATGCCATAGACTGCAATGCAGTAAATGAGAGTCTCTCCCTGAGAAAAGCTGAAGTGCACAAACTGATGGTGAGAAGCAACAATATTAAGATTAGCTGTCTTGTCATCCCAAAGCACCCATATGCCACCAGCAAAAGCCTCTTGCCTCTTCTCTATAGTTTCTGGAAAAACCCATTTTTTAATAGTAATGTCCGCTTGATGAGCACTAATTTTTGGCTCTAGAATAATGCAAATCAAGGGATGACGGACACGAATAAAATCTTTGAAAGCAGTACAAAATCTGGTGCTTTTAGCACCTTGACAATTCCATGAAAGTATTGACATAATAATTATTAGATAAAGAAAACAAAGTATACTTGGTTGCACCATCCTTAGTTGTCGGCTTGGTGCACTTCTACTTCAACAATTTCGGCACGAGGAGGATTCAAAATTGACATAGGCTCCAGTTCTTGTTGCTTTCTTGGTTTTCTTGCAGGCGTCCCTACATCTGTCCCCACATTTTCCTTTCTTATTACTCTAACCCTTTTCCTTGTTAAATTCGAAGGTTTTTTTAACTCCAAATACTACCAAAGGATTGGCAGCCATGTGATGGAAAGGATTATTGAGAGGTTGATCTAGAATAAAGACATTGAAGATGTCCTTGAGGGTAGAAGTTGAAGGCTCACTACCACTTTGATTGAACTATACTATGCTTTTTTGGAATTCAACTAGGGCCCTCTCCTTGTCAATCACCGCTTTCATTTTTATATCTTTGCAAATTTTTTCTTCCATGTGCTGGGTGGTGGGCCTGCTTTTGCTCACCTTTTCTTTTTTCTTCCAAATTTTATTAAAACCCGAAGCATGTGGCTCCACTAATGGTGCTAAGTCAGCGTGATCTTCGCTCATCTTGTTTTGTTCCTCCATCAATGCCGAGAATCTGGAGCCTGAGTCACCGTCCAGATTCTTTCCTGAGTCAGGGTACTTCTTAAATCGTTTCTTAGGTACTGTTACAACATTTTCCGGTTGGCTTTCTTTCCTAGGCTTCCTTTGTCGCCGTTGTGCATGAAGCCATGGACCATAGTCAGAAGAGGCATTATCTGCTGCCATTCCAACTTCGGATGCCTGCTTTGCCTGAGGCATTTCTTCTCCCATTTGCGAATTAGTTTCCATGTCAGGTTGATTCCGGTGAGGATAAAACAATACACTATGGCCAACTCTTCCGTAATTAAAGCAAATCTGAGGAAGACCTTCATATTCCTCGTATTGAATTTCTCCATCTAGAGTAAAGCGAGACACTTGACCTTCATATTCCTCGTTTGCCCAAGTAGATTTCCACAGCCATCCTCGCAAATTTCCCGCGCATAACAAGTTGAGTGTTCAGGTCCACTTTCAAAGTCTTTACAGTGTGTTTCTTATCTTTCGTAACACCAATTTATGATAATATTGCACTGGTAAACCTGGGAGACGGATCCAAGCTGTCACCGAATTGATGGTTGAGTTTGTGGCTTTGAAAGAGGGTGTCCAACGTTGAACCGTTAAATAATGCCCAAGAATTGTCCATGGGCCATCCGTAAGAGCTCTTGCAACATCGTCCTCATCATGCATCTGTACCATGAAAAAGCCATTATCCATGTCCATGATTCTGAATGAGCCTCTTGGCTGCCAAAGAGATTTTATTCATTCAGACAGAGCTCTGTATCCGATTTATCTGCCAAAGAGTTTTACTACGATAGAATGCTCTCAAGGTTGTCTAATTTTGTCACATAGTCTTTCAGTGAGAGTGAATATTAGTCCTATCTGGTTGCTATAAAAAATGATATCATCCTCAGAGCATTCGATTTGTGGCTGGAACATGTCATTCTCATCGTTGCAGCTACGCAGGAAAGTGTCTCGATAAGATAATGGTGTTTTTGACAGGTTTTCTACGGGTTATGAGTGTTGAGCATCGGGATGTGGTGGCTCAGTTTCCGTCCCCGGTGGGGGAGAAAACTCTGACATACTTTAAGATATTTTTAGCTGATTTTTGGTCAAGATATATGGGGAAAGTCTAATAATCTAAATATTGATAAATTACATAACAGTCAAAAAAATAACTACTAGAAGGCTGCAACGTATATGTGATTGAATCAGCTTAACTTTATTCACGTAGATAGTAATATTTATAAGAGATTTCGTGAGTTGTTGTAACAGCTAGAGAACAATTGTAACAACAAGGAGAACAAAACTAATTTGAATGGTACAACTTTGAATTTCAAAGTATACATGAGAAGATGATATCCTTATCAGCGGAAACAGAGCTAGAATCTATCTGCAAAAGCTTGCTAAGCCCCATTGGAGGAGAATGAAGAACAGTGAGATTGACATCACTTGCAGCTGCTTCCTTGGCTAGCCAGTCAGTGCAGCCATTACTCTCCTTTCCACTATAAATGCAGCTAACATCCCAGCTCCACCTAATAATTAAGCTATTAAATATAAAAGACCGGATGCTGGCAGTTGCCAAAAAAATTCAGCCTTGCCATTAACAGCTTCCATTGCCATGCGAAGACCAATAAGGATGCTCTGAATCTCAGAGTTAAGAACTGTGCAGAATTATTAGTTATGGAATTTATTCAATTCAAATTGTTTCCAATTTGACTCAATTCCTCACAAATTGCAATGGTTTCTGCTTTTTTTTTTCCTTATTAAGAAAGTATTAGTTATGCATACTACTCAATTCAAATTGTTTTGAATTTGATCCGATTACTCACAAAGTTATAAATTTATCACAAATAGCATTGGTTATTGCCTCCTTTTATATTAAGAAATTATTTTTGACCGAATGCTCCTTTTCACCCTTAAACTTTACTCATTTGATCTATTCCACCCCTCAACTTTCAAATTTGCCTATTGCATATCTCAACTTCTATTTTGTGCCTTTGTCACCCATGATTTAACATTTTAATTTTCCTACTAAATATATGCTTTGCTAGCGTGGATAAGTGATTAAAATCAAATAAATTCAAGCGCGGCTATCACTATAGCACCATGGGTGATATAGGCATAAAATAAAAGTTGAGATGTGCAAATGTAATTTTTGAAAGTTTAGGGATGCAATAAACCAAAATAGTAAAGTTTAGGGGTGAAAATGAGCATTCAGCCTACTGAAATATGTCCATATTGGCATGATATTTGACACGTCAACATATATTCTGTACACGTACTTTAATGCTTTGAATCATGGGTGATATAGGTACAAAATAGAAGTTAAGATGTGCAATAGGCAAATTTGAAAGTTGAGGGGTGCAATAGACCAAAAGAGTAAAGTTTATGGGTGAAAATGAGCATTTGAACAATTATTTTTTATATTGAACATTCAATTCAAATTGTGATCTATCCTCTCACAAAATTACAAAATACCCATAAATTGCATTAATTGTTGCCTCTTGATAGCAGAAGGAGAAATATAAATCTCAAAAAAGGAAAGTACATTATTTTATTCATAATAATATTATTTTATATAGGAAATATATTTCTTCCTTAATCAGGAAGATCAAAACTTACAAGAATAAGGAGTCTTATTCCAATAAGGTTTGAATTACACATCTATGTACACTCCTTAAATCTCATATATCATTCATACGTCTCCATAAGCATTCATTTTGATATTCTCAAAATAGTTACTAACTTAGGCATTCGATTGTTTGTGGGATACTCACACCCTGACCTTATAGGAGTTCCTAATCAAGTTATTAAGTAAAAAAATCACGGTTTTGCAAACACTTGAAATGTACTTTAAAAAAATTACGATGGATCCCAATTCAGATCCCCAAATCCAAAGAATCATAGGAACTGACACCATCACCTAACCTGTTGAGATCCCCATTAACGTTCCAATTTCATCTCAGCCATTCCTACCAGAATTCCTTACTCTGCCCCCTTAAAGGAGTATTCTGCACAAAGAAGCCGAGTAACACTTCTTTTATGTGAGAAATTATTAGTTCGGTACGCTATTCAATTCAAATTGCGACTCAATTACTCACAAGTGAACAGATTGCATTGTTGCCTCCTTTCTATTGAGAACATATTGACTAGGTACACACCACTCAATTCAAATTGTTTTCTATTAGACCTAATTGCTTAGAAAATTAGAGATTGCTAACAAATCATAATAAAAATAAATTTTGATGAACAAATAATTTAATAAATAAAATTACAATAAAAAAGTATCAATATAAACTCTCATTTAAATTATAAAATTGTTTGTCTCTATTTTTTAACTATTTTGATAGAATTATTTTAGTTTATAACTTGACAATTCATTCGACAATTTATATGCTCAACTCTACAACATTATTTAGCTATAAATCGATTCTTTGGTCTTTAACTGAGTCGGATTACAAAAATATCAATAAAATTTTCACTGTGAGTTTAGATCCTCTAATGTTATACAGAAATATAACATATTACGTTTATAACTAAAAAAAGTGGTTATTTATTAGATAATACAATCTCAACCATTGAATAATTTTAGATTTAATGGTTGAAATTGTATAAACATGACGGATGTTAATTAAAACATAAGAGAATTCAAATCCAAAGCGATTGTATCATTGAGGGGTTGCTTTGCGCCTATGATTGGACTGCCAACTGTGACATTCAAATCACGATATGTTTGCCAAGACAGTTTGGTTCCTGCTGGCTCACTTTTGAATTTTTTAATATTCATTTTGATTTAACTTGTGTTATGGTATGCTGATGAGTGATTAACTAATCGATTAATTTAAGAGTTCAAATTCTGCATTTATTTTCACTCAATTTAAACAAGGAGAACTACCCTTTATAGTATAATTTAATAATATTTAAATCATCAATTTTTTTAACCGTAGATCTCTTAATTAATTAATCTGCAGGTGGTCTGGCGAGGGATGCTAGGGTGGATTTATGATGAATATAGGGTGCAGTTCAGTAACAAGAGCATAATTGTTTGGAATTCTGCAAGGTGTGCGTTTAGCATGGAACCTGGGGTTAAGGAACGTGATAATTAAAACTGATAGTAAGGCAGCCCTGCCGTTGATTCAAAAGCCTGACAGGAGTGCATTTGTGTACAGTGGTATACTGAAAGGATTCATGAAATGCTGAATAGGGAGTGGTAGAAGCATATATATAGGGAGGCCAATTGTTGTGCTGATTTGCTAGCTTCATCTGCTGTCCATTGTCCCATCGGTATTCATTTTCTTACTGAGCCCTCTTCTGAGTTGTTGAGTTGGCTACTTTATGATGTAACTGGAGTTTCATACTCCTGATCTATTATAATGCAATCGTCTGGCTGTTGCTACTTTTCCTTTCCAAAAAAAAGGAACTTGTGTTACATTATTTTTTTATTTTTTTAAGAACCACAGTGGATTGTCTAAATCTTGTGCTCAAGAGGATATAGAGATTGAGATTGCTTGAGGTATTGTTTGGATCATAGTTACATGGTATGGTATACGGTACGTTTCAGTTCGTGACACAGATATTGGTACTTGAAACTCCAGTGTCAATATACACAATACTTTAGAGTGGACTTAGCCGGTTTGCTTTTTTGGTACGTGGTACGTCAAACATATATTTTTTTTATCATTTAGTAAATAATAATGGGTTTTTTTTTAATTTAGAATAATTACAACAAAAACTAAAAAAAAAAAAATCAGACCTATAAATGTAATGATTGAACATAGTTTATAATTTATAGTTTGGATACTTGGCTTCTCTATTGGCTGATATGAAGCCTCCAAATCTTCACTCTCATCACTTGAATCTTCAAGTGTTTCAACTATATCAGTTCTCATGTCTAACTTTCTTTTACCAAATACCATTATGAGGATTCTCCAATATTAGTTTGCAATTTTGGTTAAATAGAAAGAGAGGGATTGCTCACTGCAGAGAAAAAGAAAAAATATGAACTATGAAGAGTTGGTAGAGCTGAATATTAATGTTTGGAATTTTAGTTTTTGTACTTTTTAATATTTGAGGAATTGTTATTAGTTAGGAATGAGAAATGTTCTTTTTTTTATTAGCAGAGTTCCCGGAACCCCAAAATATCACGTTTTGGTACTCGAATACCAAATCATTGTACTTGAGGGGATGAAAGTACCTGGTAACAATGGTTTGGATTGAAGATCAAAGCAATCATCCAGTAAAGGAGAAGATAAGTTTCAATCTAAGGAAACAAATAAATGGTCAGACCAACATTTCCGTCCTAAGCTGTAGCCCTATGCCTGTACGTCGGTATATTTTTTTTCTCATTCACATTCACTTCAAGTTTTTTATTTTTTTTATATGAATTTATTGTAATATTCACCAAATGTGTATATATATATATATATAATAATTGTGTCAATAAAGAAATAATCATGTGATAACATCTCTTTAAAAGAATTTTGAGATACATTATTTGAATCATATCATCATAAATTTAAAAGAAAATGACTGCCTTCATATATATTTAAATCGTATAACTTTCATATTTTAAAAAAATAATAGTTGTCATGTTATTAAATTATGTCAAAATTCTGAATACTTTTACTAGCCCTACCTTTTAAATTTCAATAGGTACATTGATTAAATTAGAAGGTTTTAGGACCTTATTTGTACCTTTCTCACCGACCAATATATATATATATATATATATATATGGCGACTAATCGTGTCCCGTTCCTTACCCTGAAGATCACAGACTATACATGTATTCCTAGAAAATATAAATCAATTTGCCAGAAAGAGTCGGTCCAAATGTAGGAGCAAATCTAGCCCTAACATTATTTATTGGCTAATACATTACACAGTTAACTATAATGGTTGAAACGATTATTGTAAAATAAACCAGATCTTACATATGTAGATTGCTTTTCCACCATGTACGAGTACAATAAAAGAGAAAGATTACTTTAGTTTACACTTTTGACCTGAGTGATTTTATTGATCAGTAATTATACTAACATATACTTGACATTGTAGAGATAATTAATTAATTATTGTTGAATATTCTTTGCCCTGGTGACATGATCATTTTAGGATCAAACAAAGCCTTCCTTTGCTCAAAAGTTGTCCAATTCGATCCAAATTGCTTAATCCATTCTTCTTTGGTTGCATAATTGGGAAGATACTGCTTAACCTGAATACCAGCTTTATCACAAGTATCTAATATTGCCTTATTTTGATAGTCATAGACCTGCCAATCATTGATCCCACTTGAATATAAAAGTGCTGCAGTGTAGAAAATGTCTTCATCTGGTATGGCTGCAGACATTCTACCATCCCACCTGCAATTCAATAAAAATCACCAATCATCATCACGAGAAAAAAGACCTGTCTACTCCTAATATATTACACAACCAAAAAAAAAACTCTTTGAGTGTTTTATACTTACTTGCTTCGGACCATAGGGTAGAAAAGTACAGGCCCAATGGTGATATTACGTTGAAGAACGATATCCCTGAAGACTCTTGAATTGAAGTCTGAAATGTTGGATTTTGGTATAAATAGATTTAGCCATGGATGTGCTTCAGTATGATCATCTGGGATTTGGACTCTGCTCAAGAATTCTACATAAGAAACATTTGTCTGATAGATATATTCAGGTTTTGAGCTAAGTGTTTTAATGAAATCCTTCATTGCCTTATGTACAGCTTGGTCGGTGAACTCATCAAAGCTGTTGGCAATTTCAAGACTGTAGATGATGCCATATTTTTTTACTAAGGCTGTAATTTTTGGGATGTCAGATGGTGGAAAAAATGAAGTTCTCCAAGTATTAGGGGTCCCATTGTCCAGTAGAAGTGCACCTTCCAAGTAACTCACTGCATTTCCTTCTTTCTTTCCATTGGCTGCAATAAAACGTTCTTGGTCTCTTGTGAAAGCTGAGAAATTGCTGTATAGTATTTGCGCCCACGCAGCCTATGACATAAATGATTCACAATAATTTTATAGGAGGCAGGCCATTTAGTTTCAAATCATATTTTGATTTATTTCTTGCACGACTTTGTTTTACATTTAGTCTTATTATATATGTTCTGAGTCTTTCAAGAACAAAGATAAAGTGCCCAAATAGTTGACTAATTAATAAGAAGATATATATATATATATATATATATTTTTTTTTTTTTTTGCAGTTGTCCCTTTTGTCTTTTCCAAGAAAAAGGTTGTAAGATTTGCTTGCATTTTAATTTTATTATTTTGTTTCTTTGGCTTGATCTCTTCAATTCTATCCTTTATTTTATTGTTGTAACGCATATAATATAAGTAGTGTATAATTTTTTTTTTTTCTATAAATTTCAATTTCTAAAATATCAGGCAATGTAGCAAACTGCCTTTTATAAAATTGAAAAAGCAGTCTTATTTATTATTTTGTTTCTTTGGCTTGATCTCTTCAATTCTATCCTTTATTTTGTTGTTGTAATGCATATAATATAAGTAGTGTATAGTTTTTTTTTTCTATAAATTTCAATTTCTAAAATATCAGGCAATGTAGCAAACTGCCTTTTCTAAAACTGAAAAAGTAGTCTTATTTAACTAAAGGCCATAGCCTACACATTCTATCCTCTAAAAGGACCAAAACCAAAAGAACATATGTAAATGGATGAACTGAGGAAGTCTAAATAATTATTATTCTAATGTGTGCATGTGAATTTTAAAGAATGTTTGTATATATCTTCAAGTGTTTCTTAATTACATAGACATGATTATGAGTGGTATTATAGAGAGACAAATAAAAAAAAGAGTTAGGTTAGTAGTCAAATTTTGTATTGTAAATACGTACCCTTTCAAAAGCCGAGCCTAATGCTATTCTTGCTCTAGTTATAATTGCAAATTGACCTAAACCGCCCAATACAGTATAGAACAATTCAGAATTATTGTTTGCAGAGCAGGTCACGAACTCTCCTTTACCTGAACCAATCCTTTACTCTTAATTATATATATATAGCTATAAATATTTATATAATAAAAAAGATGACCGTGTTAATCTTTACACATAAACAAAATGTCCTATAGATAATGACATCGATCTAGCATTAATGATATAATCATAATAATATATCTGATGGACCAAACCGGATCACAAATTATATGTGATGTTAATGTAATCATACCAGTGATAACATCCATTTCATAAACATTGTTGATCTGAGGACCAAACCGGAAGGTTTGGCCACTTATCCCAGCATTAGAAAGAGTGCCACCAACAGTAAGACCCAAAAAATCAGTCCATGAAACAGGTGCAACATGTTGGTTCACTGTTGCATTCAACACATCAACCCATAGTTGTTCACCTCCAACATCTACATACAAAGGGCCTTTAGAGATATTAATCCCAACCCCATTTTTACTGTCCCTTAAAGCTTTCATGTCAATCACCACACCATTATAAGCCATGCTCTGACCACGAGTAGAATGGCCATTACCCTTGGCAGCTATACCAAAAGGAGTAGAACAATTGAATGAGGCTTGTATTAAGCTGGAGATATCATGGATAGATGATGGGTAAAGAACAGCTGCTGGTTTGTTATGGACTATGTTACCATAATCTGTAGAAGCGGATTCAATGGCAGCAGAATCAACATGAAGCTTATCTGTTAGCTCAGATGGCAATGGACATGATAAAGGTTGTGATTTCACTAAATGGGATATGAACAGAATAACAAGAATGAATCTTGGGATTAGTGAAGAACTCTTAGCCATTAATACTTGCAAAGAGAGGATATTAGAAGATGCAGAAAAAGAGAAGATAATCGTGTGCATATATAGTAGGGAAGTTGCACTGACATCGAATTTTTATATCTTGGTTTCGTATATGTTTAGCTTAGTTCTGATTTTGGACGGTAGCCTCCTTTTGTTTAAAAAAAAAAAAAACAAATGCAATGTGTTGCATACATGGGTGGTCATGATGAAGAATAAATAAATGGATAAATATATGTGTGGCTAGGAGCCAGAGAAATAATATATCCTACTAGGCACACTATACCTTTTTGTTTATGTGTTATTTTAATAATTACAAAAAATAAAAAATAAAAAATAAAATAGTTACACAGTCTTTCAATTATAACATTCATCCATCTTTTAAATTTTAAATTTCATTAATTTAATTAATTATTCAATTAAAATAAATGCCCTTAATTTATTTTATTACGTTATAAAACAAATAAACATAAAAATATAATTTATAGAAATTTTTTTTTTATTTTTAGCGCAGTCTGTTTTTTAGAAGTCATCATAATCAATTCACAACCGCTAAGAATATCCTCTTTGTTTTTCTGGGCCGATTTGGATAAAATCGCTTTTTTAATTCATATATGCAAATGTTTTTAATATCAAGTCTATAGGTCAAAAGGTAAGTAGATGGATGGATATATGACTTGTTGAAGGGTCGTCTTTCTTATTATTTGGGTTAGCCCATGAATTAATTTGCCAGCCTTAATTTGTACTTAGAAATTAGAATCTATAATTATATACCAGCAGCATGCACTGCTTTGGAATCTCGGTATCGAATCTGTGTACAATGGCAAGCCAAAAAAGAAAAAAGTACTTTCTTTTTTTTCATCAGAACGGACAAAAGCCAAGGACCATCACATACTGCAAACTCTATGATGCTTTGATAGCACTGATAGATGCACAGTCAGCGGGCTGATATTATAACAATTTTAAGGAAAACGGTGGAAAATAAAGGAAGTTGTTGGTCCATATAGACGAACGGTGGAAAATAAAGGAAGTTGTTGGTCCATATAGACGATGCATTTAAGAACTAAGGCAATATTTAAAAAAATGCAGTAGTACTGCTGCTGCGCTAAGATTGTCAGATAGTATAAAAAGTTATTGTAGATCAGCGCCGATATATATATATATATATATATATATATATATAAGACGAAGATACATATTGCTCGATAGTTACAAAACTATGTGATAAATTTTTTTTAAATAATATTTTTGCTACAGAGATTATAGACATTTTAAAAATTTATCAGGACTCGTAGTTTATATTTTTGTCGCTAGACATTGTCCTATTATATAAGTTATGGACATTCAAATTTTGAGAATACTTTTTGATACATCATTGTCTTTCATGGATTTTATTTCTTTATTCATGGAAATATTTTTTATGTATATATCATATATATTTTTTATGTATATATTATATAATTTTTATAAAGTAATTATAAAAATTTTTGATGATAAAATATACTCTCATTTAATGATAATTAAAATAAAATAAAAGTAATTACAAATTAAAATAACCATAGAACTTTTTAAAAATAAATACAAATGGTAAAAATCTATATATCTATTAAATGTTGAATACTAAAATCATTCAATTTAAAATTTGACACATACCCTTCTTTATAATTCAACATTTAACTCTAAACGTATATGTGTTGAATTCTAAAAAATTCACAATATTTTTTTATTAAAAATATTTTAAAATAAAATATATATATTAAATGTTGAGTACTAAAATCATTTAGCCCAAAATTTGACATGTATCTCTCTTCATAATTCAACATTCAGCTCTAAATGCTTATGTGTTGAATTCTAAAAAATTTACAATATTTTTTATTAAAAATATTTTAAAATAAAATATCTTTATTTAGTATTATGTATTAACTAAAACACTATTATACATATCTCAATACTACTCAAATTTTAAAAATATTAATTTATTAAAATACTATAATTCTATTAAAATTCATTTTTTTAAGAATATTATTTTATTTAAAACACTATAATTTTATTCCACCTAAAATATCTCTCCTCTATTTAACCATAAACGCATATTTCTCTTCTATTTATTTAATGTAAATTCTACTATTTGTCTTAATATCTTTGAATCTATTTTTCTGTTATTTTTCTATCTTTCTGTTTTTCTTGACGAGAGGTATTGGCCCTTTCTGTTAATTAGTATACAAAGACTCATTAAATTATATAGCTAATAATATTAATTAGTGCGCACTTCTCTTCAAATATGAGCAATCTTCATAGTCCATTGGTGTTTGAGCAGTCACCGGATCTCTTGAACTAAGGGAAACTTTTACCCTGTAAAATATCCACCAAAGTCTTATTATCAATTTTCAACTCCAAGAGCTTGTAACCATGATCCCAAGCCAAATATAAGCTATGAACCTATATTTTAATTGAAACTATTGAAGGTTGATTATATATATATATATATATATATATATATATTCATGGTAATATTTGTATTATTGATGAAAATATTAATATTATAATTATATTTGATTTTCTTTATATTTTTTTTAAGTCTCAATTTCAATTTTTTTATTTTTTATTATTCCTCTTTTTCAAACTCTAACTCTCTAATGATACAACATCACATGCTCAAACAATATATTATTCTTAATATAGTTATAAAAATTATTGCTTTTGGTATTTATTTTAAATTTGTTTCCAAGTATATTGATTTTTATATGATATTTTATTATAGTTTATTTTTAGCTAATTGTTTGGTTAAATGTGATAATTTAATTTAAGAATTATTTTATTTTATTTATTTTAGTTCTCATCTTATTATTCATTTCATTCTATTTATTATAATTATAATTTTTTTTCATAAATTTAAAATTTTCACTAAAAATTCTTAAATTTTAACTATTTTAAAATTTACTATTCAATTTTCAACCACATTATTTAGAAATTTTTCTAATAGATGTCAAACCAAAAATGTATTAAATAAAAAAGAGAGAATTTTGAGATAAAAATATTAGTTAAGAATATAAAAATATTTAGTTTTTCTAAAAAATATGAAAAAAATTTAAATTTAAATTTTATTATTATTTATAGTGATAGTTAAAAGTGTTTACTTTATTTATTTTTATTTTTATTAAAATTTATCTATATAATAAATTGATTCACAAGTTTTCATTTATTTTCTTATTATTTTTAATTGATACATAGAAAGTTAAAATTTTATGTAAAAATTTAAAATTTAAAATATATTTCAAATTTATTTCAAAAATGGTAAAATTAAAATTTGAAGATATTTTCCAAATTTTATTTTTCTTAAAAAAGAAGAAAAAATTGAATAACTATAAAATTTATTTTATAAAAATTTAAAAATAAAGTTGGATCATTCAATTAAAATTGTATAAAATTGACACTATTTATAAAGTTAAATGAGTAAATTAAAATGATTTTTAAAATAAAATTTTCAATTGATAATTAATTTAAAATTGATGATAAAATATATCATTTTCACAATAAAATAATATTATATTACTATAATTTATTAAAATTATAAATTAGCTCATGAGCTTTTTATTTGGTTTGGTCATAAGTTGAGTTTTTCATAATTTAATTTGACTTATTTATATACAAAACTAATAAATTTTTAGTGGAGTCCAGATCCGAGCAGCTTAGTAGCTGCAGCTCCAGTATTTTCCAGCTATAATTGTAGGGACAACTAGATATTGTTGAATATTCTTTGGCCTGGTGACATGATCTTTTTAGGATCAAACAGAGCTTTCTTCTGTTCAAAAGTTGTCCATTTCGATCCAAATTCCTTCATCCATCCTTCTTTGACTTGAAAAGCGGTGGCATACTGCATAACCTTAATACCAGGTGCATCACAGAAATCTAAAACTGCCTTATTTTGATCTTGATACTTTTGCAAATCATTAATCTCACTTCCATGTAAAAATGCTGCATTATAGAAAATCTTTTCATCAAGAATGGGTACAGACATTCTACCATCCCACCTGCAATTCAATTAAATTCAGCAATGGTCAATACCAAAAACTAAAATAAATGAATAAATCATATTAAAACTAACACTCCGAGTGTTTTCCGCTTACTTGCTTCGGAATAGGGGGTGAAATCGCACAAGTCCAGTAGTGATGTTACGTTGAAGAATAATATTTCTGAGAACACCTGAATTGAAGACTGAAATTTTGGATCCGGGTACAAGGAGAATCTGCCATGGATGTGCATCATTTCTTGCAAAAGGAATTGCGGATCTTTTCAAAAACTGTGAACTAGAAAGATGTTCCCGGTGCATATATTCAGGTGCGCTAAGTGATTTAATGAAATCCTCCAATTCCGTGTGTACAGTGTTGTTGGTGTGATCATTATAGCTGTTGCCGATTTCAAGACCATAGAGGATGCCATTTTTTTAAGTAAGGATTGAATTTTTTGCAGGTCAGATGGTGGTACAAATGAAGTTCTCCAGACATTGGGGGTGCCATTGTCCAGTAGAACTGTACCTTCCATGTAAATCATTGCAGTTCCATTTTTCTTTGCATGGGTTGCAATATAACGTTCTTGGTCTCTTGTGAAAGCCGTGAAATTGCTGCATAATATTTGCACCCACACAACCGATCACATCAAATTAAATAACAGAGATAATCATGAGAGGCGATAAAAAACAAATAGTCAACTTTACTTATAATAAATACCAACCTTTTCAAAACTGGGGCCTAATGTTATTTTTGCTCTAGTTGTAACTCCAAATTGGCCTAAACCGCCCAAAACACCATAGAACAACTCAGAATTATTGTGTCGGGAGCAAGTCACGGACTCTCCTTTACCTAATATTCAAAATATTCAAGTAAAAGATCACCAAGTAATCTTATATGATTTACATAAATATAACGAAAACCACAACTAACATTTAATCGATCAGTAGAAAAGTTCATCTATAATGTGTGTGTCTATATATATATGACATCTAGCATAAATAATATAACTTTTGTTGTGATCAGCAATTTATGTATGTTGTGATAGTTTAATAACTATAATGTAATATTAATACGGATTAATGGATGATAATGATGATTACAGTACCAGTAATAACATCCATTTCACGAACATTTCTGATCTGAGGACCAAACCGAAAGGTTTCGCCGCCTATTCCAGCATTAGAAAGAGTGCCACCAACACTGAGTTCCAAAAAGTCAGTCCAAGAAAGAGGTGCAGCTTGTTCCTTCATTGTTTTATTCATCACATCACTCCATAGTTGTTCACCACCAACATCCGCGTAAGAACGGTCTTTTGAGATTTTAATCCCAACCCCATTTTTACTTTCCCTTAAAGCCTTCATGTCAATCACCACGCCATTTAATGCCATGTCCTGACCATAAGGAGAATAGCCATTACCCCTGACAGCTATACCAAAAGGAGTAGAACAATTGAGCGAGGCTTGTATAAGGCTAGAGATATCTTGGATAGATGATGGATAAAGAACAGCTGCTGGTTTGTTATGGACAATGTTACCAAAATCTGTCGAAGCTGATTCAATAGCAGCAGAATCAAAATGAAGCTTATCTACTAGTTCAGGTGGTATTGGACATTTTAAGGGTTGTGATTTCACAAAATAAGATATGAACAGAATAACCAGAATCAATCTTGGGATTGGAGAATTCTTAGCCATTAATTCTTGCAAAAAAAGCATATGAAGAGAAGGAGAAAAAGAGAAGGTGTGTGGAGAGATATGGGAAGGTGATTGTGTGTATTTATAGTAGGAAAGTTGACGATGAGCTTCTAAATAGAAATCTTGGATATCTTGGTATATACATACATATATTTACGGGTTGTAATTCTTTTCTTCTCTCCCATTTGTGCAATGCATTTGGTTAAAATAGTTATTAAATGTATAATTTATTTCACTTTTTTATTGCAAAAATAAAGATTATTATAATATTAATAGAATAAATTGTTAATAATAAATAATACATATTATTAACACTAATTCATATAAAATATATATTACATTGCAAGAGTTATTATAAAAAACAGAATATTAACCTAAAAATAATCCATTTTTCGAACTTACTCTCCAAAGTATGGTTATTGAGCCTTCATAAAATCTAGTTACTATAAAAATTTGATTTCTTGAATATTTATTTGGAATTTTTTTTTTAAAATAACTAAAAAGAGAAAAATATTTTTAAAAATATTGTTGACTTTTGTTTAAAAAAATACTATTTTCAACGTTTTTTTAAAGTACGGTATTACTTCTTTTTTTTCTTCTCATTTCTTTTCCTTTTTTTATATGCAAATCTTTCATTTTTTTTCTCCTCTTTTCATTTTTTTCTTTTAATCATATCCTTTTA
>CATIWM010679125.1:0-17938 GCA_949671775.1 Mallotus repandus
TAATTTTTATTACAATTACCAATTTTTAATTATATTTACTTAACATTCATACTAATATACATCAACATTATATAATTTGTTTACTGAACGAGCTTGTTCACAAACATCCTAAACGAGCCCGCTCGCGAGCTTGTTCACGAATATTCTAAACGAGCCCGTTTGCGAGCCTGCTCACGAACATTCTAAACGAGCCCGTTCGCGAGCTTGTTCACGAACATCATAAACGAGCCTGTTCACGAGGTGGCTCATGAACATATTAACGAACTTGTTCGCGAGCTTTAACGAGCCGAGCTTTAAGGTGTTTGAGCTCTGTTCATTTATCTTTCGAGCCTCAAAATTATGTTCGGGCTCTGCTCGTTTAACTTAACAAACGAGCTTGAACGAGCTTTTAACGAGCTGAACTCCGAACTGCTCGCGAGCGGCTCTGTTCGTTTACACTCCTAGTGGTGGTGGTGGTGAAGGTAGAGGTAGTGGTGGTGGTGGAGGTAGAGGTAGTGGTGGTGATGGTGGTGGTGGAGGTGGACATCATGGTGGTGGTAAAGGTGGAGGTAGTGGTGGTTGAGGTTGGTAGTGGTGGAGGTGGAGGTAGAGGTAGAGGTGGAGGGGGAGGTAGTGGTAGTGGTGGTGGAGGTTAGTGGAGGTTGGTGGAGGTGGTGTGGTGGTGGTGGAGGTTGGTGGAGGTTGGTGGAGGTGGTGTGGTGGTGGTGGAGGTGGTGATGGTAGTGGCGGTGGAGGTGGAGGTGGTGGTGGTGGAGGTGGTGATGCATGGTGGTTAAAAAGGTTGCAGTAACTATTAAAATATTAATAAGAAAATTTAGAAAACATATTTTATTAATTTTTTAAAGTCTTTTATAATTTGGAAAATAGTTTTTTAAAGTTAGAAAATTTCATGAGCAAACAATAATTTCTATTTTCTAGCTTTTTAGGAAAAGTTTTCTGAAAAACAGACATTATTTTTAAAACCAAACAGGCCCTTAAATTTTCCCCAAGCTCTTTTTTTTCACCAAGCTGAACTAAAAAGATCTAAATATATAGAAGCCTCTAAACATGTTTAAGCTTATCAATTATTATAAATTAGGTCAAGACATAATTTTCTTGGACACTAATCAATTTTCTTGGCTTGATGGCTAAAACTATAGATACAGTTTGAGTTTGAAATCCCGTGGCTCGAATTGGTGACTATTTTGGCATAAAAAAAGTCAGTTATATACCATATGTACATTAACAGAAACAAATTCAATTGTAGGAATTAATAGCCTAAATAAAAAAAAAATGGTTGAATGCACATTTTTACCTCCAAACTTTTCCATTTTAAGCTATTGCACCTGTAAACTTTCACTTTAACCTATTTAATGTTTCAATTTTTAATTTAGATTCATCTAACTCTTAAAGTCAATTTTTTTTTCATTAAACACCTGACTTGTCACAGTGTGCAAGAGCGTGACTTCCATGCATTTCAGAGCAAATGAAGATAAAAAATTTTGCTGACACGTTTATCTAATATATTTATTTAAATGAAAAAGCATAAAAGGAAGGATTTGATTATAATTTGAAGGCAATAAAAATTTACAATTAGAATCCTCTCTTCTTCTTCTCTCCTCCTGACACCTCCACCACCATCTGCAACTTTCATGACCACCATTCTTCTCCACCAAGCTATAATCATTGCTATATATATCCATCATAATACATGAAATAGCTGTAAATTAAAAAAAATAACAAACAACAAAATTAACCTAAAAATCTTGAAAAAAAAAAAAAAAAATTCTTTTGCATTATATCAAGCCGTTGATGAGTAAATTCTAAAATCAGACATACCATTTCAATTTTTTCTCTACTTAAATCAAAGTTAATCAAGAATTTGATCAAGATGAAAATTTCATAACAAATCCACTGTGAAATTGAGAGCAAATAATTTAAAACACCGAAAGTACCGAATTGAATAAAGTATCAAAAGAAAAATGATTAAATTAAATAGATATCAGTTGCTTCAAGTACTCAAGATGAGCTGCTTTTAAAGTTGTCCACCAGTGCATGCATGTCTTGCCTCTCTTCTTACTACCTCTTCCCTGATATCGACCATTGATCCCGAGTTCTCAAATCTCAACCTTCTTTTTCGTCTATCACTAACTTTCAATAAAAACTCCAAATACCTCAACAATTTTTGTCACTACAAATCTATATAATCTACGAAGCAATCATTCCTCCGTCACTAGTTTGAAAGAGATGCATGGGCACAAACAACCCAGATTTATCAACAACACCATTAACCCAGTAACAAGTAATAGATAGTTATATCAAATTAAATCAAATGCCGGCTTTTCATAGACAACATCAGAAGGCTTGCCAAAAAACACTCAAGAAAATTACTTGAAGATGGGACTGGACAACAACGGAGTAGAAGAAAACTTTGAAAAAAAAAATTGAAAATGATTCATGATTTGATGATTAAATTTTCACCTTCTATAAAGAACAGAGCACTTAGAAGCAACAAATTGATAAAACTCGAATGAAGAATTGCAGGTGAGCAACACGAAATCACCTTTAAAGAAGGTAAGCAACTGATAAAAAATGAATTTCAAACAAATTGTAGAGGAAGATTAAGAGTGTAAATTGAAAGAAGAGAAGAAAAAACAAAAAAAAATAGGGATTGGATATAATACAAGCAAGAACAAACAAAAAGAGTAAAAGAAACGAGTTGTCATTCAAGCTTAGCATTTTTTTCCATGTCAGGTAGCGTTGTTAAGCACGCACTGCCTCTACTTCAGTAAGGGTGTTATGGTTCAAAATAAAAATTTAAACATGTTACTAAAAAAAATAATAGTTGAGAGGTATAATAGGTTAAAATAGAAAAGTTGAGGGGTGAAAAAGTGTATTCGGCCATAAAAAAATCATTGAACGTAATTGACCAACAATATATCATTGTTGCTTCAGCTAAACGTTTCTTTGATTCGACTGTATTTTTCTTTTTGGCATTATTAGAAACATTTATCAATGACATTTTCGATGCTACCACCATTGCATAATTGCATGTCATAGTCAAAAATCAAAAGGTACTAATGTATAGTATATTATTTCTTCTACCTAGGTAGCCTCAACATCAACATTCACTTAGCACAAACAAGATGCTGAATCAATCAAGGAGACTCTGCTTGTTTGCATTGTAGCATTTTTATTTTTTGAGCTCCAATGATGATATTCATTTAATTGTAGTTTTTTTTTACCTAGTGGCTATCCCTTGCTGTATTGGGGAAAGCACAGTGAGAAGTGAGAATTTAAATTTTTATTTTCAGACTACATATGGCATACGTCTTAATTTTAAAGGACCTCAATTGTAGCTTTTTGATTGCTAGACTTGCAGGATGTTAATTTTGTTTGTAGTGATTTTTTTTTTTCAAAGGAATTTGTGAGAGGTTGGAAGGGGGAGGAAAACTGAACAGCCAACCTTCAACCAACCTTGACCCCTTTTTAAAAAAAAAAGGAATTAAAGACAAAAGCTCAAACATCATTACATCATCTAGCTAGCTGGGGATGTGGCATCATATATTTATGGTCGCTGAAGCTAGTACAGTCTGAACCATGGAAGTCTCCCACCTAATTTTCTTTTGTCTTCATCCAATGGTTGGCCGATCCCAATGGCTCATTGCGTGAATCATAAAACAATTGCAAGCCTCTTTTTCAAACTTAAATGGAGTGGAAATATCTCTCGCAAAAGTAACATATGTCCTCAATGTTGTATAGCTGCTAGCTTCAAAATTCAAAAGTTGTTCAACCTTATGCTCATCTCTAATTTGTAGAAAGGTAGGCTCTAAACAAAAATTGGGAGTTCTGTCAAGCAGGATTTTTCCTTATTTAATCAAATTTAATGAACATATACTTCTGAATGAAAAATCATATAAAGAAAATTTTAAGATTTTCATTTTGTGGGATAAAAATTTGAATTTTTCCATTAACTGCACATATAGTTTGGCTTTTAAGAATTTAAATCATAGGTTTTGCTTTTAAAAAGTCAAGCACATATATATGTTTAACTTTAAATGGTATTATTTATCAGATAGTGACACATAAATTAGTAAGATTTAAGGAAATAAAAGATGTTTTCATGTCCAAATATATATATATTAAATTAATTTTAAAAAAATTTTATTATCTTTATAGTCTAATTGAATTAAATTAAATTATTCAAAATTTAATAAATTAAAAAAACACATATATGTGTCCATACTCATCATGCTAAAAATGTCTTTAACTAAAATTGAAGGTAAAAAACACACATCACATATCAATCTTTATCCAAAGTAGAAAAGATGAATAAATAATATAAATGGTTGTTGGTTTTTGTTGCATCCCTATTCAATTTGAAATGAAAGGACTCAGGCGGCAATAATTGACTCTAATGGCTTCTTGTTTTTGGGTGGTTGCTTGTGTTTTCAACTGATCACCAAACAGTGACTTTACTCCAATAATTTCGAACTTATCCAATTTAGTCCAATCAAATCATTGTAAATTGGGGACAGGCAGAATTCGCAGCTCTTCAATCCTGATAAATTCTTACACCTGGCTCCATTTATCATCTATAGTGAATTGGATCCCACATGGTAGATTGTGGCTTGGAAGGGTGACTTTTAACCATGTTTATGTGCCTCTTCGATAAATAATTGTCCGAAAGATGGGGCATAAACAGAAAATTTTCATTTGTTAAAACAAAATTACTTCTATCAAGATTTAAAATAGCAGTTCCGTTGGCAATTAGTTGTTAATTGTGAGTCTCATTTATTTATTGTTTTATTTTGAAATAATACGTATCTATTGACAAATTAAACTAAAAAAATTAACAAGTATTTCATAATTTATCCAATACTAATAAATATTTAAGATAATAATTTAAAAGTAAGTAAACATTATTTTCATTAATAATTTTTATATTTTGAGCAATAGAGACTATAAAAGTTTTTCTATTATCCTTTTTATTTTATTAACATATAGATATAATAATTTCATCCAGAACAATGATTTAAATTAAAAATTTGTATTGAATTTTTTTAAATAAAGTCTCAAATTCTAGATTTATATATAGAAATTTTTTTTCCTCAAACTCAAATTCAAAAATAGTTAAAATTTTATGACTATTAGATACCTGAAATATCATATTTAAAAAATAATAATAATAATAATTTTATGTGTCAATAACATTAAAAGTGCAAAATATTGCCATATTAGGAACATATAAATGTTATATCTTCTTTCAAAAATATTTTGAAACCATTCTTTGTTATGGTTTACAAGTTAATGAATTCCAGTTGGTTTTGGAACTTATTCAAAGCTATTGCTTTGAAATTTGAACAACAGCAATTAAAATGATGTATAATGTCAAATAGACCCTTCTGGACATTGTAGTAGAAGCATAAAAAACACAGAATGTGACAAAAGGGTAGCAAAGTAAACTTATGGTAGAGTAAAAACAAAATATACACTAACAGGAAGAGAGCTAGCTAGGGTTTCCATGCAAATACTTCTCCATTCTTGATGGAGGAGAGATCGATGATTCAATTAATGTCCAACAGTACTTCTTTAAGTAACATTGACAATCCACATCCATCGTTTTCAAGTCATGTCGTGGAATGCTTTGTTTGCTTAATTTTACGGCTCTTTTTTTTTTTTTGTCTGACATGATGAGATTTTTTCTTTGTTCAAAGTTAAAAGGAAGGATCATTAATATTATATAAGATTGAGAACAAAGAGAGGAGCTAATTAATATTATATAAGATTGAGAACAAAGAGAGAAGCTAACAGCCAGAGCAAGAGCCATAGGTAAATAAAGATGGAAATGGAGAAGAAAGATCCGGAGCTTAGGCTGTTTGATAGTAGCGAAGAGTTATCCTCAGGACTTGCTGATTATGTTCTTCAAATATCAGAGACTGCTATAAAGGAAAGAGGTTCTTTTTCCCTTGTTCTTTCTGGAGGAGATGTGCCAAAACGTTTGGGGTATGTAACAATACTGACTCTTCGATCTCTTGTTAATTATTTTCTGATTCTGATGTTGTGGTTCCTTAAGAACACACACATAGAATGAATTACTTATTTTAATGTAGGAAGCTTGCAAGCTCACCGTATCTGAAAATGGTGGAATGGTCGAAATGGCATGTGTTTTGGGCTGAGGAGAACGTGGTTGCTAAGAGACACCCTGATAGCTTCTACTGGCAAGCCAGAGAGCATTTTCTCTCCAAGGTTCACTACCTCCTTCTCCCTCTTTCTCCGTTTCATAATGGCTTTGATCTGCAGCTTGGACTTCCTTCTTCACTCAAAATGTCTGCAGTATCACGCTAGCAATATTTTACATTTGCTCATTAATTACTTATGCTTATACCTATATCAGTTCTACCACATAATGCCCATAAGGCTTAGACCAAATGATCGAGAGAGATCTCGGAGGGCAATAATAATAATAATAAATAATATGATATAATAGATAAATATAAATAATATATAGTTGTACGTACTTTCTAATTCCGGGATGATGGAACTTGTCCAAAAAAAAAAAAGTCCTACCGCGTAATAATAAATTGTATTTTATTAAAATATACTTGAAAATATAAGTTACATTAATGATTTTATTGGATAATTAGTTTAATTACTTTCTGATAATTATAAAAATTTTAATAAATTTAAATAAAATCAAATAGACCTTCTTAGAGGGACGAAAATCTCATTAAATTTTCAAATTTTGTTATATATGAAAAAGGAAAAAGCACAATAAAATATCATGTGTTGAAACGTTTTTTCACTTAAAAGATTGTGATTTTTTTGTAATATTTAAAGGTTTGTGTATTTTAATGCCATAGTTAGTAATGTTAATAAAATTATATGATATAAATATTAAAATAACATGAATTTTAATAAGAAAATTATTTATTAAGTAATATAGCATTCAATTAACTAAAAAAATTCACAATTAATAAAAATAAGATGTATTTTTTAAAATAAATATATAATTAAGTGTTAAAAAAATAAAATCACATATCTTTTAAATATTATGAAAAATATTATAAATTTTTAAATAAAAATGCATCTAAATACATTGTATTTTTTATTTATTCCTAGAAAAATATAAGCTGAGGACAAAACATATCCAGATTAAATTAATAATCAATACAACATTCAATGTAGAAATTAATTACTTATTAGTGTAACTAATATCTTCTTCATCTGCCAGCTCAGTTCCATTAATCTTGGACCAACCAACAGTGTCCTTTTTATTTTCCCTCCAATATTTTTGTTCTTTGTCGCAGGTTCCTATACTGCCGGCTCATATTATTCCAGTAAGCCACGGCATACCGGGAGAATCTGCAGCCGACACCTACGAATTCTCCATCCGCCAACAAGTCAGAAATCGAACGGTCCCGGTGTCTCCATCAAGCGACTGCCCCAAATTTGACCTTATTCTATTAAGCCTTGGGATCAATGGCGACGTGGCATCTCTTTATCCTAATCATTCCGTACTTTCTGAGGATTCTCAGTGGGTTTCACGGGTCGTGATAGACGGGTCTAGAGAGAGTGTGACTCTCACGCTCTCTGTTATCAATGCTGCTGCTCATGTGGCTATTGTGGCATCTGATGCTGATGTGGCGCCTGCATTTTTTGATACAATGATGGGTCAAAAGCCCATTAGATCAAATCCGGCCCAGATGATCTGTCCCAGGGATGGGAAGCTGGTTTGGTTCGTTGATACTAGTGCTGCCGCCTTGTTTCTAAATATCAGAGGATGCTCTGCCAATTCTTGTTCATGAAATCTGCAAAGTTGTAACTTTGAACTAGTTTGCTTCTTTGCATAAGCCAAGACATATGAATATGTTCGATGTTTTCACAACCAAATGACCCAATAAGTATGTTTTTTAGGCCTAACCATGTAAAATATTTTGTCACGAGGTCAAAATATTTAGTTGAAAATAGAGTTCGATTTTTCAATTCTCCTAACTCTTCCATTTTAAGTTAAGAGACTTATCCATCTAAACTAATTGTTAAAAAAATATTTGTTAGGAAATTCTTACCTACAAATATTTATGACGCCATACAAATATTTTACATAAAAACCAATAAAAATAAAATGTAGAGAAATTCATATCCATTCCTAAACTACTGCTGCTCCCAATAATTAAATGTATAACATAAAAATACATATCTTATTTTTACTGATTAAGTATAAAATATTTAGTATTTATGTCAAACATCTAACGATTTAATATAATGATAGAGGTGTATACAAAACAATCTTTTGCATGTAATATAGATAGTGTAATCAAGGATTTCCCCGTATTTGTTAACAAAAGTACATCATATAATGAAGTACTAATATATAACAGGATGTTATTATATGCTAATCATGTTTTTAATTTGGCCGCTCTATAATATGCCAATCAGGTGTAATTGATTATTTGTTGAGTAGCAATTCTTAATTGTTAGTTGGTGCGAGATCAACAAGAACTTAAATTTTTAGCATTATTGAAGTCTTAATATTTCAAATTCCAGATACTTGTACTTAAATGAATTGGTTTAACTCATTGGTTGCTTAACAAATTATAAATTATAAAAGCAATTATCACTTAAGATAAGATTTAGGCAGATAAATCCTTAGATAGTGTTACCATTGATTTTTTTTTGCTGAATTTATATATTTCTATGAACTTGAAATATATACATGCATAATACGTGATTCTCAAAAGTCGTGCATTTTGCTGTGAACCAATTTTCGTGCATCGCAAATGCAAGCAAACCAACGGAAATGCTGGTCACCATTTTTGTGTGTTTTGTTGTAACAATCTAATGTCGTCAACTTCAGAGCAAAATAATACATTAGAAAGTTCTGGGTGCAAATGATCTAATAAAAGAAGCCTATAACCATAATTTTGTGCAGCAAATTTATATCAGCACCTTACTTTCAAGACAAAATGGCAGTGGACCTGGAGAAATTTGTGAAAGTAATGTTTGTATTAGTTGTACTTATTGGTCATGTCTCCGCTCGTGGTATGCCTAATGAAAGCAATGGGACAGCCAAAACTGATCAAGGCAAAAGCACAGGCAGTGGGGACCAAGATTCAGCATGGGAATACCGCTGTGGGTGTGACTCTGCCCCTGATGGAAGTTGGACTTACAAGTGGAGTACAGGCTCAGGGCCTGATGGCAGCACTTATGGCTACGGGTCAGGCTCAGGGCAGAGCCCTGATGGTGGAGGATTTGGATTTGGATGGGGCAGCTCTAGTTCACCCGGGGCTGGAAGCACCGGTTCTTCTGGAGCTGGCAATGGCTTTGGATTTGGGTTTGGTGGGGGTGGTGAGGGCGGTGCTGGAAGCAGTGATTCTTCTGGAGATGGCACTGGTTTAGGATTTGGGTATGGTGAGGGTGGTGATGGCAGCATTGCTGATGACGGTGGACACTAGTTAGAACAGGATTTAATCCAAGGTGTTGAAGCTGATCATCCTGAAGGTCTCGGTTCTGAATATCATCATAGGGACAAGAACAAGAACTATACTTTTATTAAATATGCTCAATTATTGTGTATTTTGTAGTTTAATTATTTGTGTTAGTTTCAAAAAATTTCCATGCAAAACTACGATTTTATGCTGCATATAGATCATGAAATGAATGTATACCATTAAAAAAAAGAACTTCATCTACCTGTTAATCAGTGCTGGAATCTAATAGAATGTGACCCGGGATCTAACGACATGTCTTTTACTTGCTTACCAACTAAGTCTGAATTATTTATGGTCTGTTGCTGCGCAATACGATAAGTTCAAGATGTTGCTAGCCAAGAGATAAATTAAGAGCGAGCGAAGGAAGACCAAAAGCCGAAAAAATGGCAAGTCAAGGCAGCGATAGAGGCGGTTCCAGACGGGATCCAAGGTGGGACTTTTGATCCCAGACTGAGTCATCGCGTGATGAGAATTGGAATTACAACTGGGCCATAGGTTCAGGTCCTGGTGGAACCACTTTTAGCTTCGAGTCTACTGCTGGCTGAAGCGGTAATAATGGTGGATTTGGTTTTGGATGGGGCGGTTCTAATTTGTTTGGCAGCAGAGGCTTTGGATTCTATAGAAACGGCATCGGATTTGGATTTGGTGGCGGCAGTGGTGGTACTGGTAGTAGTTTCAATTTTCACCATAATTTTGGTCAACATCAAGACTCATCTAGAGCCGACGGGGCTCGCAACTATAGGCTACCATAATTTGGATGATTGGAGTTGGATTTGCATAAAATATATGCGCAAGGCATGTAGTTCCAAATTTTGCTAGTTTCCTCTGTTGTGTTTTATGTAATGTGATAATAAATTTGTGTAATGCAATCAAAATAATAATCCTAGACATTACCCACTTTAATGTCAAACAATAATTTTTTTTTTAATCCATACAGGAGAGCAAGGGAATTTCAAATCCCTTCCCTTTATATGTTTTATCTGCGTTAGAGGGCAAATAATTTTAAGCAATGTATTACTTGTTCAACCATTGAATCTAAATTGAAAAGAAGAATATAAATTACAAGTTTCAATGATTTTTTAAAATCAATGTTGATACAAGAAGCGGGCCACCCTCAAGAAGATAAATTTTTTTGAGAGCAATTATTGCTCTCAATGTTAACTAAAATGTATTATTTTTAATTTTAATTTTTTAATAATTAATTAAATAATAAAATTTAGAAAAAATGAACTGAATAAATATGTCATGTCGTGATTTAAACACTTATAAGTTATAAATAATTTATTTATTTATTTAGTTTTAATGTAATTATAAAAAAACCAGAGATATTATGGTAAAATGTCTTGAGGTCGCGAGTAGCAATGTTAGACATTATCGTTTGAGGATTTATTTGAGCTATCAAATACAAAATATTAAATGCAGAAATACACCTCTGCCCTTAAAGTTATGGTATGGTTTGAGGCCCAGGGCCCTTACATGGGCCTTATGTCATGAAAGAGTTGAACTATCTTGCCCTAAGTGCTTGTTAAAACTAGTTTCAAGCAGAAGCTCTTCCTCTGCTCTTTGTTCTCGTTCTGCCTATTAGCATATGATTTAGCAATGTTCGGTTCACGCGGATCGGTCGGGTTCCTGACTGATATTGGTCAATGTCTCCTTAAAAACTTGTCGGTGAGTCTTACAGATTATTTTTTATCAATTTCTGTAGCTTTATTAATTTGGTGATTTAGGGTTTAAGGACGTGAAATGTAAAGTTTGTCTGAGATTCCTAACAAATTTGACGAATCTGGGGGATGATTTCGAGTTTTATTTTATCTGATTCATTAATTGGATGATCTGTTCTGTTATCTTTGTTTCCATATATTTGATCTCTTGTTTGGTTGCCTAGAAACACCAATGGAAAAAAAATGAAGAAATTAACATTAACAAAATGCCATTTGGCTGCTTTACTATTCGTGACATTGTGCTTTTCTCTTAGTCAATTGGTAATTTTTTATCCAGCGATTGGTTCCTTTCATTGCTCAGTTCCATTTTCCAAACTTTGTTTCCTCATTGATAACTCTTCTTGCACAATTTTATATCTGAAAGAATCCTCTTCTTGCATATCCTAACCATTAGAATTTTTTAGAATTTGTGTTTTTGTCTTGAAACCTGAATGGTGATAGCCTGATAGTTCTTAACGAGTTCAATTAATTTATGGTCCGTGGAAAGTTGACAATTGAGATCAAATAGGTGAGCGGTTTAACTAATCAGTCAGTTGAAACTTGCTCTGGCCCATTAAGTGATTAATTCTTATCAATGAAGTATACTTATTCTGTTTCTGGTCTTTCAGATATTTTAATCTTATTATTGGAACTTGTGAATTTATTCTACATTTTTGTTTTTCTGTTGGGATGTTATTCTCATAGCTCTATTATGCAGCTCCATTGTCAAAGAGTGCAATGCCTCCGTGTTGGGAATGTAGAGATTCCAGATAGCAAGCGATTAAAGTATGCTCTTCAGCACATTCGTGGAATTGGCCGACAAAGGGCTCACCAAATCCTTGTTGATCTAAGCTTAGAGAACAAACCGACCAAAGACTTGACTGGATTGGAACTTTACACTCTTAGAAATGAAGTCTCAAAGTATTTGATTGGAGAAGATCTGGTAATCTCTCTCTCTCTTTCTTTGTATTCTACTCTATCCCATTTTTCCTATGAGTTCCTTGCTCATTCATTAAAATTTGGGTGTTGTAGACGCGAGCTGTTAGAAGTGATATACAGAAATTGGCAGACATTCAGAGCTACAGAGGATACAACCATGTTTGCATGTTGCCATGCAGAGGACAGCGCACTAAGACCAATGCCCGGACTAGGAAGAGTAAGAATATCATCCTTAGTGAAAGCACAAAACTTTTTAATTTGCCTAATTCATCACTGACTGCCATGATCAGTTCCCCACTGTATTGTGGGTTTTGTTTATGAAATCTCACTTTGAGTTAGCCAAATTCAGTTGCATTATAATTTACATGCAACTCTTACTAATTATTTCATGTATATGTTTCCTTTGCATTAATACTCAGGGATGAGAAACCTCGATAGAATCAGTTGGGTTAAGCATCAGTCTATGGCTGAACGATGAAATAACAAGAAAGAGGCTAGTGACAAGAAGGGGAATTATGAATATACTGAGAGTAAATGATAGCTTTGTTCGTGACTGATCTATTCATGCCCACTCTACTAATTTTTGGCATTGTAATGATGTTTAATTTTGAATAGCAATTTTAGTGTTGGCTATTGTACTGTCATCTTGGCGGGTTGGAATGCTCAATGCTTTGCTACATTGGATTTGCATAGTGCCAATTCTTGGCGTAATAATGGAAGAGGCCAAATACAATACATTCTTGGTTTTGTGGCCTTGACAGGTTTATTTTTTATTGGCAAAATACCTTTCACACCTGCACTTTATCACTTTAGTTTATTGCATACTTTAATTTTATTATTTTTTTATTACACGCATGAATTTTTATTTTTTCTATCACACGTATGAATTTAAATTTTTTGATTCTATTGAACATACTTGAAGTTCAATAGTATCAAAAAATTTAAATTCATACGTATAATGGAACAAAAATAGAAGTTCATACGTGTAATAAAAAAAATAAAGTTGAAATGTATAATAAACCAAAGTAATAAAGTTCGGATATGAAAGAAAGTATTTGCCCATTTTTTATTTCAAGAACCATTCATTTTTTTACGTTAGCAAACTGACAGGCAGAAGGATTTCAAGTAAAGCCAATCTTGATTATTAGAAAATTAAATTATTTGTTATGTCTTAGTTAAAAGAACATGGCAACCAGTAAACCTAGCCTACGAAATTGTTTTTCCAATAAATGGTACGCTTTGTTCCCCATTTATTTTATCTATATGCTTGAGAGCAAAATTGTAAATGAAGCCTTGTTACACAATTTCTACCAATATGGACAAGCAAATAAATAAATGTAATAAAACTTCTCTATAGTTACATTTTATTTTGAAATAATAATCTCCATTGTATAGTTAAAAATTTTTATTCCAATTTGAGTTAGTTATAAATAAGAATATATAATATTTCTTTTAAATCCCTAGAGAAAATTTGTCTTCTACTACTACTACTACTACTAATAATATATATATTATTTTTAATGTATATTTAAAAAAATACTAATAAACAACCACAAGTTTCACATGTAAAAAAAAAAATTATACTCATAAACATAAATGACTATTATACATGTACTTTGATATTATTGTAGGCGGCGGGGTTTAGTGTGCGTCCAAATGTTGGCAACCACGACACTGCGTGAGCTCAAGACCCACTAGGAAATACAAAATGGGCTTAGGGTCCATATTGAAGATGAAGTCGCCACTCAGATAAAAGCCGGGACACACTATACAACAACTAGATTCCACTGAGGTACCCAGAAGCCGTCTTCAGAGATTAGGTTCGGAAACTGGGTATGGGCCTTGGAATGCCCACCCAACCTTACGGTTGGCCTCCGCTCGTGTTTGGTACTTTATTACCCCTAATTGTTAAGTTATTTTCTTATTATTGTTGGTGGCAAACGCTTCCATTTTACAATATTACCAAATTTGCACATTAATCTTTTTCTTGCTTATTTACCTTGGTGTTTAAACAAATAATGGGAATAAATATTACAAACATTCATTCCAAATAAATGGGATAGGGATTAGGGATTACAACGCTTTGTACAAATCGTTACAATAATCAAATAAAATCTCTCAAAAACTCATTAATTCACTAATTACATAGTGATTAAAAATTACCAAAACCTACAACAAATACGGTTAGTTGCATTTCAAAGTATACAATTTTACTTACAAAATAACCATAATTAAATTTGCATAAAACTAGACATGTATATTCACATAAACATGGATTAATCATTTAAGCAAACTTAACATGTTACAATGGCATGCAACATATACATATAATATACAAAAAACAAACCAAAAATCTACCAAAGCAAAGCATAATTAGGGAAGATTCTAGCCAGAAGGCGATCGCCTCATGGTAAAAAGGCGACGCCTCTTCAAAAGGTACATCAGCACAAAAACTACAACTTTTTTAAATCTTATGCAACTCAAGTATTCATGCAAATCAACATAAACCAGGAACTTAAAACTCAATAATTCACATATTCAAAGCCTTAAACTCAATCTAAAGAAAACAATTAACACACAAAACAAGTATAAAATCAAGAAATAGAATTTTAAGCAAAATGAGGAATTTAAAGCTTGAAACAAGAGATTATCACTGATTAGGATGAATTTGGTGCTCCTAATTGAGCCTTTAGAGCTTGTTTGATGATTCAAAGTATGTTGAATGCAAGAATTCCCTTCTCCCTCCTTAAGAAATAGATTCTCAAGCCTAAAATTCCCTTTTTGTGTTTCTTCCTCTCAAGAATGTTAATGTTTTTTTTCTTCTCTATGATTTCCTTTTTTTACAATGGCCAACCTTTCCTTTTTATTATCAACCTAAACCTCTACTTAAGCCATTACCTTCTCTCCCTCTCTAATTCCCCGAAAATCAAGGTTAAGTCCACCTTGCATTTTTCATCATTGTTTCTATCCTTCTTTCTCATTTTTGTGCCTTAAAAGTCTTCAATTCATACACAAAAATACAGAATAGAGAAAAAAGGCTGGTCTTTGGGTTAAATGCAGTAATAAATAGTATTTATTGCTGCAGGGGACAAGTGTGAAGAGGCGCCGCCTCTTCGGTGAGGCGTTGCCTCACCGATCCTTGGCAAGAAGAGGCGTCGCCTCTACACTTAGGCCTGGTTTGGGCCTTGGGCCAAAAAGTTTGGGCTTGGCATTTTGGGCTTGGTTTTAGTGTTTAGGTTAGGATTATATTCCACAGAAGGATTCAAGTGCTCTTGCATTCGGAATTCAGACTACTGATCATTGGGCTTTTGTCGTGGGGATACAATCTGACTAGACATTCCTAGAAAAGGAAAATGCACTTCGGGGATACAACCCGACCAGACATTCATTGAAACGTACTTCGGGGATACAACCCGACTAGACGCTCCTTAGAAAAGGGAAATGCACTTCGGGATATAACCTGACCAGACACTCCTTGAAACGCACTTCGAGGATATAACCTAACTAGACACTCCTTGAAACACACATTTTGGGGATACAACCCGACCAGACGCTCCTTAGAAAAGGAAAATGCACTTTGGGGATACAACCTGACCAGACACTCTTGAAAAAGGAAATGCACTTCAGGGATACAACCCGACCAGACACTTCTTGAAACACGCACTTCGGGGATATAACCTGACCAGATACTGTATAGAAAAGAAAAATGCACTTTGGGGATACAACCCGACCAGACACTCCTTGAAACACACTTAAAGGATACAACTCGACCAGACGCTCTTAAAAAAGAAAGATGCATTTTGGGGATTCAAACCCGACTAGATATCTTTGAAATATGAATTTCATTCCCGAGAAGTTACTCATAGAAATTTGCGCCGTCAGCCTCGGGGGGCGTCAAGCAAGAACAAATAACAAGTGCCATATAGCCTCAGAGGCTTCAGGAGAAAATAAACAACAAATGCTGTATGGGGCTCGAGGGTGTCAGGCGAAGACAAACAATAAATGCCATATAGCCTCGGGGGCGTTAGGCAGGAACAAACAACGCATGCCATATAGCCTCGGGGGCGTCAGGTAGGAACAAACAACACATGCTATACAGCCTCGGGGGCATCAGGCAGGAACAAACAACAAGTGCCATATAGCCTCAGAGGTGTTAGGCGAAGACAAACTAAAAAGATAATCAAAATGCGCCATAGAGCCTCTAGGGCATCAGGCAAGGACAAACAATAAAGATAATCAAAATGTGCCATATAGCCTCTAGGGCGTCAGGTGGGAACAATCAACAAATGTCGTATAGCCTCGGGGGGGTCAGGTGAAGACAAACTAAAAAGATAATCAAAATGCGCCATATAGCCTCTGGGGCGTCAGGCAGGGTCAATCAACCAAGCCATGTAGCCTCATGGGTATCAGGCATAGATAATGGTAGTTGGTCTACATAACATGCACCAGAGCTAGCTTATTCTTGAGAAGACACATTCACAAAGTTCACAGCTGATGCATGTATGATCATGATCTTTGAAAAGTTTTGAAAATGATTTAATAACACAAGCTCGTGTGCACTGTTCTATGAAAGACATGCATTACTCTAATGCTCACATGTATGAAATATCAAAATAATTCTTTACAAAAGATTCATGTATGCATGAACTAAGGGAAACAAGAAATCTTGAATGATATGGCCAAGTGCCTTTTCTGTTTAGAGCTAATCTTTGGGAACTGGCCCTCTTTATATCAAAGAATCCAAATTCAAAAATTGAGTCTGTCAAAGATTGTCGTTGAGACCGACGTATCCAAATGGAATAAAAATTAAGATCCTCTCATGATCAAATTGGGATGATGACAACAAATGCCCCCAGCTTGGTTTCCTTCTTGGAATGTTTTGTAGTCGTAGGACGGGACTACTTGACCCTCTGTGCAGAAAAGACTCTATCTACCCCCAATTTAAGAATTTGCTGAAAGATTTTGTAACTCTTGAGGTTCAACATGTCATATGATCTTAGAATCTGCCCTTGGTTGAGGAATTAATGGACTCTATCACTCTTGCACCACAAAATAAAATCTTATGAACTCTCGAATTGCTCTTCTTAGAATGAAAGTACAACTGATTTTTTATTTTATATTCCCTCTTTTGCCTAAGTCGCTCCCTTTCTGGGAGTTTTCGAACCTAGCTGGGTTTTTCATTTTTTTCTCTTTTATTTTCCCTCTTTTGCCTAGGTCGCTCCCTTTCTGAGAGTTTTCGAACCTAGCTGGGTTTTTCATTTTTTTCTTTTTTTATTTTCCCTCTTTTGCCTAGGTCGCTCCCTTTCAGGGAGTTTTTGAACTTAGCTGGGTGCTTGTAAATTCATACTAATGATTGACCATTGTTTCATAATGCTCGATGTCCATATTACCATTCCACCTACTGATCACTCTATGCTCTTGTTACTGATTATCGGACGTTGATATCACACTCATAATACTGATTGCTGCAAAATTTTTAAAAAGTCCATGTCTGACACTTTATGTGCTAACATATGTCGATCATGCCCATTTTAAATGATTACTCTTTCATTATAACCATACACGCTCTATTATGCTTGTTATTGATCAACCCTCTGTGAGTTTTCTGACCAACTATTTTTTAGCTCACATTGGGTAGAAATCTTTGGATTAGGATTTTGAGATTGGCATCATGAGGACCTTTGAAAGGTTACACAGGATTGACTTTTCAACTATGAGGGGCACAAAAACTTTTCTCCTCTTATTTTTCTTCCTTTCACCTCATTTTTCTTTATTTCTTCTCTTTCTTTTCTTTTCTTTTTCCTTTCTATGTTTTTTTCCTTTTCTTTT
>CATIWM010679197.1:0-10741 GCA_949671775.1 Mallotus repandus
TTTTTTTTCATTTTTTATTTCTGTTCTAATCTTTTTTGTTCTTTTCCTTTTTCAAATATCACTACATATAGGTGTCCTTTTCCCATTCTCAACACAGTTAATATATAATTTATATAAAATTTATAATTATAATTTAATTAATATATAAAATATTTTATTATTTCCGTTTATTGATTTTTATTGTTCTTGCACTTGCACTCAAATATCTATACTAAGTGTTTGGCCATTTTAGTCAAGTTTCAGGCGCTAGTTGTTACTAATGATCTCTAGAGCATTAACATAGTTATCTTTTAATGGGATAAGTTTACTGGGGTAAGGTATAAATTGGACCTTAACTTTACTCCTAGGTTTATATTTGATCTTAATATTTTTTTGGATTTTAATTTTTAAAAATTGAATTATATTAATTCATTTTTTAAAAAATTGTTATAATTAAGTTCTAAAAATTAAAAAAAAAATTAAATTTAATGTTAATTAATAACAAATTAGTTTGAATAATAATAAAAATTGATGAAAATAGTTTCAAAATAAATATTTATGAAGTTTTTAAATTTTTAAAAAATTCTAATTTATGTAAATATATTTTTATATTCTTTTAAAAAGAGTTGAAAAATATTTTTTGTAGATTTAAAAATTTTTAAAATCTTAAAAATTTTAGATTCAAGTAATATACATTTAAGAAAAAAGAATTAAAAATTTTTTTTGCACATAATAATTTTTTAAAACAATTTAAATTTATTGAAAATCTTAAAAATTATTGAGTTTATAAAAAAATTTTAATTCTTTTTTGTTAAATGTATATGGCTTAAAAACTTTTAGATCTAAAAAAATATTTTCAACTTTTTAAATTTTCAAAAAATATTAAAAAAATACTTTATAAACTTAAAAATTTTAATAAAATTCATAAATGTGTAGTTTAAAAGTAATTTTATAAATTTTCATTATTATTCGAACTAATTTTTATTAATTAATATTAAAGTTAATATTTTTTAATTTTTAAAATTTAATTGTAACAATTATTTAAAAAAAGATTTAATATAATTCAATTTTTCAAGACTAAAATCTAAATGGGGTCCAAAATTGTGTGTTTAATTTGTACCCTATTCCCATTTTAATTGCAAGTGATAGTTCTTGGTACTGAGTCTTGTGATTGCTTGGTCCTATGAAATAGTAAAAATTTAGTAGAGATATTGGTAGATGACCGACTATTACACTTTGTTGATAATATCAACACAATGATTAATAAAACAGAGAGAAAAACAGAGTTAGAATAAGTGAATTAACCTTTTTTATGGTTTAATTTTAAATTTATATATTTTTATTTTTATTTTTATTGATTTTTTTTTTGGTAAATTTCCAAATTTTTTTGAAGTTTACTCATATATATTTGTTAATTTCTTCTTTTTTGATAATACATTACTTTCGTAATAATAAGTCATTCATCAATTAGTTTTGCTATTAATTCATAGATTAAAGTATAATTTTTTAACAAAAAATATTCCATTTGATCCATAAAGTTTTATATTTTAAAAATCATACATATATCACATTTTAAATTTTTTACAAGTGAAAAATGAATTTAGTTATTTTAAAATATAATTTTTTTTTTCAAAGAATAATATTTCTTAGATTGCAAATTATACAAATTTTATTTTAAATAAAAACTATATTTCTTTTAGATAAAATTACTTCTATAAAAAAAATATTCTAATAAAAATTTAGTATAATTTTTTTGATTGAAATAAGTTTTATATTTTTTTATATTTTATATCTTATATTGTTGGAACTTTCCTAAATGCCAATTTTTCACCTAAATTTATCCCTTATTAAAATTTTGAATTTCTTAAATTATTTTTAAAATTTTCAAAACTTATATTATAAAACCTTATTCATATTGGTTAAAAAATTTGATTATGAGTAGATTTAAATGAAAAGACTCACTAAAATTTTTTACTAAGATTCTAAAAAAAAATTGAAATTGAAATTTTATTTCGATGAATAATAAAAATTATAAAATACATTTTTATCCTAGTGTCCTCAATTATAATGTTCTTTTTTATTATAATATTTTATTCTAAATAAAGATAAACACATAAATAGTATTTGAACTTTTTCATATTTCTTATTTTGATATTCGAATAATTTTTTTTACAATTAGGTGTCTGAATCTGTAAAAAATTTATGAAATAATGTCTTTAATAGGTTTTATAGGTTAAAGTATTTATATATCTTGTTCGAAGCAATAAATTGACTTAAATGTCTTTTTTTAATATTAGATTCATTTTTATTTTTTAAACTTAAAATTTTATTTTTTCACTTATATATATATTAAATTTGAAAGAAAAATATACTAAATATTATTAAAATAAAATAAAATAATTAAACTATTATTATTAAAAATAAAAATATTAAATTTATTTTTTAGATTTACATGAAAGATACAAGTAAAAGTTTATTTATTATATTAAAATAAAAAATAAAAAATTTAATGAAAATCATGAATAAAAAATTATTAAATTCAACCACTATAATTAATAAAATAAAAAAATTTTAATTTTTAGTTTAATATGATAAATAAAAAATAATTTTTTCATTTCTAATTATTTTTAGAAAAATAATTAGAATAACAAAAAAATAAACTTTAATATAAAAGAAGGGTATTTAAGGCAATTTATTATTTAAAATAAGACAAATAAACACTTTAACATGTAAAACCTGCTAGAAACACCATTTAAATTTTTTTATAGATTTAGACACCTAATTATAAAAAAAAAAAACCGTTCGAACACCAAAATAGTAAAATTAAAAAATTTCGGACACCATTTTTACATTTATCCCTTCTAAAAATAAATTTTGTAAAAACTAAAATTTGTGTGATCTAAATATTGTGAAAAGTAGTAATACTACAATCCTTTTTATCTTAATGTTCTTTGTTTATTTATTTTTAAATTTAAAATTATTTACAATATATGGTCAAATTTTTAATTGAAAAATATTAAAATTAAAATAAGTGATTTTATTTTTTTTCTTATAGTAAAAAATTGTATGTATTTTAAAAATATAAAATTTTAAGGACTAAAATGAAATATTTTCTGTTAAAAAATTATACTTTAAGTCCATGAATTGACAGTAAAACTGACGGAGGGATGAGTTAGTGTAACAGAAATAAAATTTAGGAATGTCATAATATATTACTAAAATATAAGGAATCAACTAATATATTTGAGCAACTTTTAGGGATTAGCAAATGATGGTATTGAATCAAATTTTAATATTTTTGAAACATTTAGGGCCTGTTTAGTTTTGGAAAACAAAACATTTTATTCAGAAAATTTTTTCAATAAAATTGAAAAATAGAAATTATTGTTTAATCATGATATTTTCTAATCTTAGAAAACTATTTTTCAAAAATTTTCAAATCATAAAAAAATTTTAAAAAACTAATAAAATATATTTTCTAAATTTTTCAATTAATATTTTAACATTTACTATAACATTCTCGATCACCATTACTATCACAACCTCCACTACCACAACCACCATCTCCACCTCCACCTTCATCAACACTACCACCATTATTACCGCCTCCATCTCCATCTCCTCCTCCACCACCAACAACCTCCACCACCACCAACCTCCACCATTACCACCTCAACCGCCACCTAATATATTTGAGCAACTTTTAGGGATTAGCAAATTATGGTATCGAATCAAATTTCAATATTTTTGAAACATTTGTTATTTTGTTTTTTAATAACTTTCCAAAAATTGATTGTCATTTTATTATTATGTTATAATATTATAAATACACAATATGAAATTTGCACTTGTCAAAAAAAATATGAAATTTACATTATTTTAACAATATTGGCAAGGTTTAATTTTGTTAATTTATACTTAATTTATTTATTATATTTTGTCAAACCAATCAAATCAAATTTAAATATTTTTAGTTTAGATATTTTTTTAATAACCAGGAGGTCAAGGAAGAATAGATGATCGAACAATGACCTCACCTTATAATGTTCATTATCTGAACCATTAGGCTATAAAGGGCAACAATTTAAATATTTTTTAGTATTATTTGATTTGGTTAAAAGTTTTAATTTTATTAATTTAATTTGAAATATTAGTATTAACTCGAGCAAAATAAATCACAAACACTCTTAATTTTATTGTAGAATTGCGATATTTAATTAGAGTCGGGTCAAGTTGGATTGGATAAGTATGTGATCCACATCCACAACATAAAATTAAAAATGGACATCTCACAACACAAAGGCTAAGGCAATATGTTCTTCCATTTTATTATGGGCTATTTGAAAAAAAAAATCATGACTTATAGTGGTTTTGGCAATTTTAACCAAACATTTGAAATTTGGCAAAATAAAATATGATTTTTAATTTTTTTGTAACTCGAAATACCGATCGATATTTTGGTAAATAAATGCTTGCGTGTCAAGCTTGAGTTATGTGAAGTCTCCACGTCAACAAAAAAATTTTCCACCTATGAAAGGGTTATTTGCAAAACAATTATGACTTATAGCAGTTTTGACAATTTTAACATAACTTTTGAAACTTGGGAAAATAAAACATGACCTTTTATTTTTTTTTACAACTCAAAATACCAATCGATATTTCGATGAATGGATGCTTGCATGTCAGGCTACATTTGGGCAAAATCTCGAGTTCATCAAAATTTTTTACATGTATGAAACTCACCATTTCATATAAACTGTCGTAATGTTAATTTAAAAGCACAAAAAAAAAATAATTAATTAAAAAAATAACTTAACACCAATAACAGTCCAAACCAATACTAGACTTATTATTGGTGTCATTGGATGCAAAATTGTTCATATTTGGACTATTAGGTTTCAAGAACTTGCTTATTAATGTTAAGTTATTTTTTAATTAATTAATTATTTATTTATTTTTCTTTGTACGACAGTTTATATGAAACTATGAATTTTACGTGTAAAAAATTTTGTTGACCTCGAGATTTCGTTCAAATGTAGTTTGACATGCAAGCATCCGTTCACTGAAATATCGATTGGTGTTTCGAATTACAAAAAAATTAAAGGTTATGTTTTATTTTGTCAAATTTCAAAAGTTATGTTAAAATTGTCAAAACCGCTATAAGTTATGATTTTTTTTGCAAATAATCCTTTTATAAGTGAAATTTTTTTTTACTGACGTAGAGACTTCACCTAATTTAAGCCTGACACACAAGCATTCAGTCACTGAAATATTAATCTGTGTTTCGAGTTATAAAAAAATTAAAAATTATATTTTATTTTATTAAATTTTAAATATTTAGTTAAAATTATTAAAACCGCTATAAATCATGATTTTTTTTTCAAATAACCCTTTTATTAACATGCGATTTGAGTTGTTTTCCATGATGTAGTGAGTGGTGACCACATGAAGAGGGCACACATACAAACAATTACCACTAACCATCAACATGTCCTTTACATGATATACATATATAAACATGTAACTCCCTTTCACTACATTACCATAAAAATGGGTGGCTCAAAACTCTCTGCCACTTTGCTAATACTGATGAACATGGATGGACCACTCTTACTAGTGACGATCTTGCAAATTGACATTAACATGGTATCATGATTTTCTCCTTTTCAAATTTGACATTTTAACATAACATACTGATTTTAATAGTTGATGCTCAAAAATAATATTAATAAATGACCATGTGAAAATGATTTTTCAACAAAAAATCTTGCATGAAAATGATATATTTCTTAAATAAATCGATGGTGGTTTTTTTAAGATTTATTTATTTCAACTGTATATAACAGCTTATAGCTGATCTTATAGCTGATAGCAGTTACGAATAATTGATAAATATAAACAGTTTGATAAAATTTTATTAGTTATTGTTGTTGGTTAATCAAATGAATGACTATTAGAGTATAATTTATTTGTAAATATAATTTTATATATTTTTTAATTATATTATTTTAGTTATATAAATTATTTAAAGATAATATATAGTAATAAATAGTAATTTATTATCTTTGATTTATATATTACTAAAATAATTAACAGAAAGTATTTAAAAATGAATTTTAAAAATTTTAATATTGTTGTATAATTTTTTTAAAAAAATAATTATAGATATAAACATTATAATTATAGCTTAAAATAATATTTATTTATTTATGAACTATAAAAAATTAATTATATATTTAATTTAAATGAAGTTATTTTTATTAATTATTTTTAATAAGAGTAAAATAGTCTAAATAAAAAATAAATACAAATTAACTATTAATTTATAGAAAAAAAAACTGTAAAATAGAGCTTATCAAATCTATCCGCGGATGATTTTGAAATTTTACTAAATACTTGAGTTATAGCTAATAAAGGAACTAAACCAACTAAACCAAATGAACCTTTAAACCAAATGAACCTTTAATAAAGTTATAGCATAAGTTCAAAGCTTTCTTCCCCTTTATCACGCAGCCTCCATTATCTCTTTGGAATCTCAATTATTTTTCTTCACAACAACTATATAATAACACCAATAAAGAATTTAAACTATACTTTAGACTAAAATAAGCAGGTAAAGGAGATGGAGAAATATTTAGTATGAACTATGAACCAATTCATTTTTTTTTTCACTAACGAATCAATTGACCAATATATGATAAATTGCTGAAGAGATTATTTCCTCTTCAAGAATTGCAGCATTACTAATGGAACTACTCTATAACTATATATGCCTTTACTAAAAAGACAGCCTCAATCATCTTATGGAGGCATTGATTCTACCTGCAATGATCTTTGACAGGAACCAACTCCATATAGGAAAATTATTTTTCTAGGATGAGTACATTGGGAAAATAATTGATGCCAAGTGAGCCGAGTCTTCCATAGCCAGAAAGACCTACACTTCCATAGCTAGAAAGTTGCAATTATCAACCCAGCTCAGGAAGGACATTCGGGCTTTACTCCGATGATCTGCTGCCAAGCTGAGGTTCAGTCTGGTAGTATACAACATCCCCACTGTCGCTAACATAGTGGTCTTTTTTCAAGCTTCTTATCAAATATCCAATTAGGTAAAAGGGTAAAGGTCCTGATTTCTCTGGCTCCCGGTAGTACTTCCCAAGCACAGGCTTGGCTGCTTCAGTCTAGATACAAGATTAAATAACAATATAATCAGGAAAAAGCAAGGAGAACGAATATAGAACATTAGAGCTCTCTTTATATCCTTGGCGAATGCTTTTAACAAATGCATATGGAACTTCGTTTCTAAATAAAGAAATACTCACTGCCTCAATTAAGTGATAATGTGGGATTTGAGGAAAGAGGTGGTGAATAACATGGGTTCCAATGTCATGGTGAATATTATTAATCCAGCCATAGTCGCGATCAATTGTTGTAAGTCCTCCCCTCAGATAACTCCATTCCTGTCAATTAGAGGGAAAACCACAAATTCAGGCCAATGTCTCACTGAGTCATGGCTCTTTTTCTTTGTAGTGATTGTGTGTCTAGAAAAGACTCAGCATTGAACATTAATTTTCAATGTACGACTACACATCACAAGTAATAGTAACTTTCCAAGACTTTGAATTTGAAAGTAATACGAGGAAAAGAAATTAAATTCTGAGAAATGCTTACCTTTCCACGATACCAAGGAAGTTTCTCCTCATGTCCATGATGATGCAAGTAAGTCACAAAGTCCAGCCACATAACAAAGCCCTAATTTCAAAGCAAAGTCAAGCTAAAACTTTCTCTAATTGAACAAACAGAACATTTTCAACATATAACAATTTATGTTTGAAGAGGAAAATTGAAATTTACCAAGTATGGAATTCCATATAGCTTAAGCAATTGAATAGGACCCGTTACAAAAGATAAGCCCACAAGCAACGCAACCATGGCCGTCCAGCATATGGTAGAAGTAATCACATCCTTCCTCTCACTTGGCACAAACAAGTCGCTGCCTGGATGGAAGTGAGAGCCAGATTTTCCAGGACTTCTGCTCCACTGAAAAACATTTGAATAAATTGAACTATTCAACAACCAAAATCATATTATCACAGGAAAGAATTTCCTTAACCAAGATATCGTGAACTTACAAGATAGATAGGGTATGCAAGCATTGGAAAAGGTGCAGTGAATCGCAATGTTTTTGTAATGACATCCAAATTCCTAAATGTTTTCTCAGACAACTGCAAGACATAAGAATATGAACTCATTATCAAGCTTCAAGGCTTTTAAAAGCAGTACAAACACAAATCCAATAGAAAGGAATAGAGCATTCACAAATGGAGCATCACTAACCGGGTGCCATGATTCATCATTCTCAACATGTCCATGATTTTGATGATGAGTCCTATGACTGATTCTCCTGTAAATCAATAATCAAATGAATGACTACTACCCAATTATGACCATAAAAGAATAACATCGAAACAAGAAATTTAACATATACATTACCATCCATGATAAGGTACAAGAATTGAAGAATGAAGAAGATGTCCAACTACACTATTCAACTTAGAATTATTTGAAAAACTCCCATGCCCGCTGCATAATATAATCAAACCACAATGAAAAAAAAATTAGCATCCCAATTCAAAAAGGAAAAAAAAACAGAGATAAAAGATCTACAATACAAGAGAGAGTGATTACCAATCATGGCCAAGAACAAAAAGTGCCCAGAACATGGTTCCTTGAGCAGCCCAATACAAAGGCCAAACAATCCAATTATTTAGATAAGAAGCAGCAGCAGCCAAACCAAAAACAACAGCAACATCTCTAATAACATAACTCATTGACCTCCATGGATCCTTAACCCAACAATGCTTTGGTATAGCTGCCCTAACATCAGATAATTTGAATGGAGGTGGTGCAGCTGGATCAAATTCAATCTCAATATTCCCATTAACGTTTCTCTCTTCATTATTCTTCTCTTCCTTTTCTTCAACTGGTGCAGCTATATAAGGAGCACTAACTTTAACAACCCAACTTTTCTCTTTAGAAAAATTAACAAAGGGAAGCTTTCTTAGATCTGTAAAGGTCCTGCTACTGCGTAAAAATCTGGGCTTTAACAAATTGTTAGTACTGGAGACAGAACCACTTCTGGGTCTGCAAAATTTTTGAGGTTGAGGGAGAGGCTTTAAGCCACATTCTGATAAAACCCAACTCGCCATTGAAGACGACCCCAGAAGATGATTTTTACACAAAAGCAGTGCCTTTTGCTCCTCTCAATCTCAGAGTCTCAACCTTTCAAAAGGACAGAGAGAGAGGGGCAATAAATAAAAGTGAAAAGATGAAATCAGAGCAACCAAAAAGAATTAATTTTTAAAGACACAGCAAAAGCAAACAAATGACAACTGAAAAATCCTCTCGTTGTTTGAATAACAACCTCAAAATTTCGTTTTAGCCTTTAATGGAGACAACTCGCTGTACTTGACCAAAATACTGAGCTGTTCCTGGTCTTGGTTGTGGCCTTGTGGGGCTGGCTTACTCTGTTTGGTTCGCGTGAAAAAAAATTTCACTGCAACGGGTTAGTGCTTTGACCTGTTCGGGGATGGAGTATGGTCTGTGGCTCAGAGTCAATTGTGTCAGCACTGCATTCATGAATGAATGCTATATTTTATTATAGCCATGAGTTCGTACGTTATTATTACTATTTCTTTTTTCCAATTGAAAAGGAAATAAGACAAAAACAAAAAACCCTAAAGAAATTTGGAGCTGAATGGTGCCACAAACAAGCCCATCATGATATTGTCATGTTTATTTATTTTTTATGCTTTTTAAAAAAAAAAGTGAAAGAAAATTTTACCTTTATTTAAAAAAATATTTTTAATATTTTATAATAATTTTATATTTATCATTAATGTTATATATCCATATTATTCCGAACCGTTTTACAATGAATATTTTAGTTATTATTTTTATGTAATGAAAAATATATATATACATCATATAAGCATATATTTTTGCTTCTGATAAATAGGATAAATACAAAAAAGTGAAAGGTGTCTAATTAGTCTAAGTCAGTTGTCGACATAAGTTAACATCTGTTTGAGTTCCTGTCTTCTTGATTTCATGAATCTAGGAGTTCATGTGGTAAGTCACACCGCTAATCCTAATAATTAGGATGACATAAAAATAAAAGAAATTTAAAATTTACTTTTGATAAAAATTAGCATGAATTCACATTTTATTTGAATTGTAAATAATATATATATTTTAAAATAATTAATTATAATTTAATTAAATATAAAATTAAAAAGTTTTAAAATTATTACAATAATTTTATTTTATTATTTTTTATTAAAAATACATATATATAGTTTTAATATGTAATAATAATAATAATAATTGAATAAATAAAATAAAAAATAATTAAAAAGTTTGATGTTTTAATTAGAATAAAAGATACAATTGTTGATGGAAAGAAAAAATAATGTTTTAGATGTAATAGAGTCATAGTGTTTTACATAAAATAGATATGTATATTCTAAAATAAGATTTTTTATATTGTAAATTCAATAACTTAACACATAAATTTTTAGAAGTAAATACTGAATTATAGAAAGAGATATTTGTCAAATTTTAAACTTAATAACTTTAAAATTTAACATTTAATATATATATATATATATATATATATATATATATATACTATTAAACAATCATTTGTGAGATAATAGGGCTGATAATTTATGTTAACGGATCATAAATAAACGGTGTCAAT
>CATIWM010679200.1:0-17868 GCA_949671775.1 Mallotus repandus
TCGCTCTTTATTATCTATAAATTAGATAATTTAATCATTTACTAATATAAATTAAATTTAATTAATTAAAACGTAATTCTAAGTTAATTAAAAATATATTTTCTATTCTAATTAGGTTAAGTTATATTTTATCTCTAAAAAAATTAAATTAATTAAAATTGAATTCTAATTTAATTTAAAATATATTCCTATTCTAATTAGGTTAACTTCAATTTTATCTCTAATAAAAATTAAATTAATTAAAATATAATTATAATTTAATTAAAAGTATGTTTTCTATTTTAATTAGGTTAATTTCTATTTTATCTCTAAAAAAATTAAATTAATTTGCGGCGCCTTGTACTTGACATAATTTGTTAGTTTGACACCTCAACTTACAGTTTTGCTATTTCAACACTTAAACTTGCCTAAAATGCACTAATTTGCATTAATATGATGACATAACGCATTTACCACCCCTTGTACTTATCACTTTTTGTCAGTTTGATACATTTACTTATAATTTTTTGTCAGTCAAACTCTTTAGATGTGGCACATGCTAATTTGTTATTCCATGCCATGTGTGCTGACAAGGGTTTCAAAATTGCATATATTTTAGGCAAGTTCAAGTGTTAAAATGGCAAAACTATAAGTTGAGATGTCAAACTGACAAGTACAGGCGGTCATAGATGTATTATGTCTTTTTTCGATTTTAATTAGGTCTACTTATATTTTATCTAATATAAATCAAATTAGATAACATAATTTTATAAGTCTTACTATATTAAATTTAATAAGTAAATAATTAAAATCAAAATTAATAAATTTTATAAAATAGCTAATTATTAAAATATTAACGTAAAAATATTGAAATGTTGTTGTGTTTAAATACAGAGTTCATAAAAGATTAATGTAATAAATTACTATATTATAACTCTATCAATTTTGTAAAATTTATAATTATTTAGATAAAAATATTGAAAAAGTGTTGTATAATAAATTACTATATTATAATGTAATATTATCAAGATTAAAAAATTAGATTGACATATAAACAAAGTAATACTCTTATTATTTTTAAATACTTATTAAATTAAAGTTTATTAAGTAAATAATGATAATCAAATTAATTAATTTTTTTTACTTGTATCTATAATTATATTTTAAAAATGGAGCACATAATTTGTTTGAGAGTAGCATTTCTATAAAAAATAGTATAATTATCATTTTTAATATTTAATTAAATTCACTAAAAAATATTCGAAATTAAATTAATTAATCTTTATCATTTAATTATTAATTAAAATTAAAAAATTATATTCAATTACTTTTTTAGTAAATAAAAGTATTAATATTAAAAATATTAAAGAAATAAACTGTTACTAATAAAATAAAATTATAATTTTAATGAGTTTGTAATATTTAAATTGTTATATACAGAAAATATAACTTTTTATTATTTTTTAATTTTTATTAAGAAATTTTTTTTTATTATCTTATGATTAATTATGACCATAATATTTTATATAAAATTAGTTCTAGAGTTGAGTGTCACGACCCAAGCCCTAAAGACATATGACTGGTACTAGGGAATAGGAAAACATGAAGCTTTTGAAACCCGTAGTAAGTCTTTAGGAATTTATCACATTAATATTAACAAACACTTAAATACTAATTAAAATCTGGCAAAGTTTCCCTTGTGTCGAGACAAAATTAAAACCAGCAGAACATAGAAATACACTCCCAAAATTTTTCTTTCCATCACTACTACTTCACCATAACACAAGGATCAACACCAAATATAGATTCATTACATTATATAGTCATAATAATACATAGGTCCAAATTAAACATATAAGTAAAATAAATCGCATATACAACTTATTAACATAGTCAAACTACAATGGTGTCTAGAGTACAAGTGGAAAATAACGAATATCAATGAAAACTACATAATTTAGTTGGGAAAGAACAAATCCAGCGTAGCAGAGAGTGACTAGACTTTGACTTTAATAATTCGAGAAAAATAATTGGGGGGAATCAGACCTCACTGAGTGAATTAATATTACAAATCCATTAAAGTCATTAAATAAATAAAACTTTGAAATCCTTTACTTTCCCAAAATTATATGTTTATAAAAATATACTTTTCTAAAATTTATAAATCTCTTTAATATAAAAATGGCTCACACAAAAATAATATTTATTTATAAAATAAAACTTTGAGTGGAAGTTCATGGTATAACCCCAAACCTTAAATCTACCAACCTTTCGGCTCTCTTAAATTCAAATGATTGTCATCTTGATAGATCATGCTCAACTGAGTTATAGCCATAATCAAGTCACTTAATCCAATATTGATGCTTTGAGAGAACAAGCTCAACTAAGGTCCATCTCAACTCCGGACCGAGAGAATAAGCTCCACCGAGCTCAATCCAAAATATTGCCTAAGAGAACAAGCTCCACTAAGCCTAATTCATAACACTTCCTGAGAGAATAAACTCAACCGAGCCAAATATTAACTCATATCTCACCCAAAATTAAACTCGTGTGCACATGGTCCTAGTGACACCCGCAAAATAGCACGTTCTACCAGTCCTCCAAAACAATATTTCATCAATAAAAAATATAAAATAGAATTGGAATATTTTCTTAAAATTTTAACGACATTAAAACAAACAAAATTATGTGATTTATATAACGCATGCATGCTAGTGAAATTTTAATAATAATAGTTATGTCATTGTATGGAAATTCTAATTTTCTTATATTAATTATCCACAATGTATGCAATTTCTTTCATAGACATTTTATAAAATTAACTCACAAGTGGAGCGTGTTGGCTGATGTATCCTTGACTACCTAAGCTATTTGTCTCCCACTCTGAAACTCTCCAAACAACCAAAGTATTAATTTAATAAATAGTTCTAAATAAATTCCTAATAATTCTTAAAATTTCTAGAAAATTATAAAAAATCAAGGAGTTATAAAAATAAACCTAAGAATGCTATATAAATAATTAATTTTGAAGCTTAAGGAATATTTCCAACGAGCCAAATTAATTTAAATGGAAATAGAATAATTTTTGCCACAACCATTCCAAAATTTTTATTTCAAAATCCGTAAGGAATTAGACATAACTCTAGTTACACAAATTAATCCCCATAATTTATACTATTTACTAAAAATAAAATCATAATTTTCAGGTTGGTCACTATTCTTCACTGGAATTCAAGTGGAACCCGCTATATTTTCTTGTCGGAAAATGTCATTTACATAAACCAAACATATCAACATATTCACAACATTATGGGGAAGCCAAAAATATATTCAAACACACAAATTAACATTCGGATTATTCGATCGAGTTAGAAATAGAAATTTACCGATCAAATTTCGACGAGACTCAAATAATGACACTCGGATGTGTGGTTGGTGTCAATGGGTTTCTAGTAGTGAGAGGAACTTCCTAGTGGTGGTCATAGTGGCTGATAGTTGCTGAAAGTGGTTGTTCAATGACGAAAAGTCTAGGCCAAAACTTCTAAGCCAAAACTAAACAAAAGTAAGCCAAATTTTGCAAGACAAAAACATGTTGGGGATGTTAAGAAGTATTTATGGTTCAAATTTCATGGTGATTAGAGGTTTTTTGGCTAGTGACCGAAGGTGGGGAAGGTGAAAGGTGCTACAATAGTATATGGGGGAGTTCAGGGACTTTCTTGCTATTTTCACAACTGCCAGCTATATAATTGAATAAGCACTAGTGAATTACCACTCTAGTCCATATATTTTTTGAAAAATGTCCATTTAATTCTTCCACTTTAGTATTTGAATAATTGTTAGGAACTAAATGAGTTAATCATTCAATAATAACCTAACAACAACAATAACCAAATAGCAATAATCTATATATCTATATATAATTAATTATGGGTTATTACATTCTTCCCCCTTAAGAAAATTCATCCTCGAATTTTAAAATCTTATCTCAATTTTTTAAACAGATAAGGGTATCGACTTCGTATGTCTGTTTATGTTTCCTAAGTGCAGTCTTTCATTGTATGATTGCTTCACAATACCTTCATCGTAAGAATCTCTTTACTGCAGAGCTGACAAACTTGTTAATCCATAATCGCTACTGGATACTCCTCATATGAAAAATCTTCATTGAGCTCTACAGTTTGAGGCTGAAGAATGTGAGAAGGATTAAAGACATACATTCTCAATATAAAAACATGGAACGCTGGATAAATCTAAGACAATTCAGGTTGCAACATGAATCCATAAGCCACCTCTCTAACTCTAGAGCAAATCTTAAAAGGTACAATGTATCTTGGAGCTTGCTTACCCTTTTGACCAAATCTCATTACTCCTTTTATCGGTGACATATTCAAAATTACCATATCTCTATTGTAGAATGATACATCCTTCCTCTTAGGATTAGCATAACTCTTCTATCGACTGAAAGTTGTCTTCAACCTTTGTTGGATGATAGGGATATTCTTTGAAGTCACTTGCACTAATTCCGGGCCTGTTATTTGCCTTTCACCAACATCCCAACATCAACTATATAATGCTTCATATCGTGCCATTCCAATACTTGTATAGTAGTTGTTGTTATATACAAATTCAATCAAAGGTAAGTGTAAATTCCATTGGCCATTAAAATCTATCACACACATTCTCAATATATATTTTAATGTCTGAATGGTCCTTTTTAATTGACTGTCTATCTGAGGATGAAATACTGAGCTAAAGTCAAGTGTTGTACTAAATGCTTTATACAACTCTTGCCAAAAGACTAAAGTAAAAGTGGCTCCTCAGTTAAACATTATACTTTCGAGTGCCCCATGTTGGCAAACATTTCAATTAATGTACAATCTTGCCAACTGGTCACTAGTGTACATATTCTTAATATGCAAAAAGTGAGTTGTCTTAGTTAGCCTGTCAATTATCACCTATATAACATTATAACCTCTAGTTGTATGAGATAATCCAATCATAAAATATATAGTAATCATATCTCACTTCCACTCAAGGATGGGCTATTGTTGTAATAATTTTGAGGGCCTTTGATGTTCCAATTTCACCTGCTAATATATGAGACACCTGGATACAAACTTTATAATGTCTCTTTTCATCCCATTCCACTAATATGTATCTTTCAAATCATGATACATCTTGGTAGAACCTAGATGAATGCTATACATAGAAAAGTGAGCTTCCTGTATAATCTCCTTTCTTAAATCATCAACATCTGACACACATAAACTACTGCCTAAACACAATATGCACTCACTATTAATTACAAAATCTCTAGATTGACCTTGATAAACCTTTGATAGTATTCCTTGCAATTATGGGTCCCTTTTCTATGTTCCTTTAACTTTATCCAAGTACATTAATCGTACTCTAAATTAAGCTAATAGACATTACTTGGTTACCTTCCATTGCAACCCCTGACCAATCAGATCATGATGTTCTTTAATAATTGGCCTCCTCTCAAAGCTAGTATGAGCAAGGCTTCTTGCTGACTTTATACTCAATGTATCAACTACTAATAAGTACAAAAAATATTAGACTTTAAGTATTAATTAGTTAAGTTTTATATGTCTAAAGTCTAGTATAATAATGAATACTGACATGTTTAAGGTTAAAATTGATTGAGTCTAGGTTTTTATTTGTTTCTAGTATTTTTTTTATATTTTTATTAGTTTTTAGTTGCGTTTTATATTTTTCTTTATTGTTTTGGTTGGTATGCTCTTCATGGAGTTAAGCATGATGTGTAAGAACTAAGGACGTAATGTTAAGAGCTCATCTCATCCTAGAAAAGGGCAAGGCACAACCTCCAAGTTGAAAGAGAAGATATGAGCTTAAAGAGAAATTTTAGAGTTAGGCTAATTGAACCTCTGAGATTTGGCAGAGATTTTGACATCCTAAGAGTTTTAAAATGAGAAAGTGATCTTCTAGAATTTAAAGTTGACATCTTAAGCTTTCCTAATTGAGCTTACTTGTTAAAATTTAAGTTCATTTAAGCTTACTTGTTATCATATGTAGCTTTCATTTTAGGTTGTACAGCTCTCTGTATTTTAGCCATATCTTGAGCTACAAAGGTCCAATTGAGATGATTCAAGATTTTATGGAAAGCTTACTTCTATAGATAAAACTTTTATATAGAGCTTAATGTCATGGACAGTTAGTCGTGACACGCAGGACTACGCGAGATGCTTGCTGGTTGGACTTAACATGGGATGTGGGGTGGCGTAAGGGTGTGAGTATGTGTCATAGGTGGTCATCTATTCCTCAGATGGGCGTTCCATCCAGGCAACACACTGGTCGGGAGCTGTCCCCGCTCCCCTGATGAGCCCATAGGAGGGCAAAACCAGTGAGCATCGAAGATGGATCAAGGCTTAACCTTAGGTATGCGGGAGGCCTAAGGTGCCGCACGGGGATCGTCCCTGCGCCAAAACTCTGACCCCGTGACAAATGGTATCAGAGTCGGATGTGTGCTAGCTGTGCGTTGGCCAAGCGCTCTTAGCACGCTGGCGGGTCCGGAGGATGTGGACGAGCGAGGATGCTCGCACCCTTATGTGGGCGAGGGTGTTCGCAAGTGGGTCCTCTACAAAGAGATTGAGATGAGGACGAGTAGGCAGGAAGCCGCAGTGAAAGTTTGCCAAGCACTCTTATCTGCGCTGGCACACCCTAGCAACGGGGGTAGTTGCAAGTGGATCGTAGCCTCAAACACACGAGGGCGAGTAGGTAGGGAATTGCGCACAAAGATTCTGGCCAACTAAGAAGAAAGGGAAGGAGTCTTCCTCTACATGCACGAGGTCGTGCATGAATTGAGTAGGGGAGAATGTCACAGATCGTTAGTCGTGACACGCAGGACTATGCGAGATGCTTGCTGGTTGTACTTAACGTGGGATGTGGGGCGACGTAAGGGTGTGAGTACGTGTCATAGGTGGTCGTCTATTCCTCGGATGGGCGTTCCATCCAGGCACCACACTGGTCGGGAGCTGTCCCCGCTCCCCTGATGAGCCCATGGGAGGGCGAAACCAGTGAGCATCAGAGATGGATCAAGGCTTAACCTTAGGTATGCGGGAGGCCTAAAGTGCCGCACGGGGATCGTCCCTGCGCTAAAACTCTAACCCCGTGACATTAAGCTCTAATTCTATGTCTATTAGTGTGAAAATTGGGTAACAATCTAGAGCTGAAACATGAACTGCTAGACACATTCATATTTAAAGTGTTTTGAGGGCAAGAAAGTCCACAATAGTGCACACCAAAGTGCATAGCAGTGCAAACTAAAGTGCACAACCATACCTAAGAGTAATTTTTATAGAAAATTCATTTTAAAATTATGTATGGCCGTGCATATCAAGGTGCACAGCCGTGGATGATGACAGAAACTCAAATTTAGGTAGTTTTATTTTATGGTTTTGAAGGGAACATTATATATAGTTGGGTTTTGGCCTCTTTTTAAAATGAGGGAGGTTGGCTACTATTAGTCTTCAGTCCTATTTACATTAGAAATTTAAATTTTCAAATTTTTTTTAAAATTTTCTTTCATATACTCAAGTGGATCAAGAGTGGAAGAATTTAGTGTTCAGACTTCAAGCATCATCTGAATAAAATTACATAAAGGGAATTTTTTCTTTTATTATTCCTTTTGTGATCAATTATTTTTTTATAATGAATATGTTTGGATTTTCAATTGCTTCTTCTTCTTCTCCAATCTCTATGAGTGGCTAATTTATTTAGTTAGGTTTTTAAGACCTAGCTCAATATGAACTTAATTAAGTTAAACTTTTAATCAAAGAATATTCATTCCATGATTATTATTAGACTTAATGCTTTCTTAAGGCTGATTACCATTTGAATTAATTTAGATAATAAGGTGAGATTGGGAGATGAACTCTAATGAGAACACAATAATAATCTATTAATTTAATTGAATTTGTCAGGAGATGGTTCGGTTATTAATGTTCCTTTGAAAAGCTACACTTTAATATTGAGAATAATTAATTGCTTGAGTTAGTGGGAGCTAAATAATTGAGTAGTTGTTATGATTAATAAATTGTGAGAGTACTTGGGAGAGACTTTCATAATTCAAAAGATGTTTGGGAAATGGAATGGAATTCATAATTGAGATAGAATTTAGCACAGTCTCTAGATAGTTGAGTTGGGGATTAAAGCCCTAAACCTTATAAATTTATTGAATTCTAAGACTAATTAGTTATTTAATTTTAATTTCTTTTCTTCTTTCATTTTCATTATTGAAAAATATTGGTTTTCTAAACAAGAAAATACAAAAAGTAATTGTCATAATACATATATGGCCCTCTGTACTTGTCACTTTTTGTCAATTTGACAACTTAACTTATAATTTTGCCATTTTGACACCTGAACTTGGCTAAAATGCATTAGTTTGCACTAATATGATGACACTATATATCTACCACCCCTTGTACTTGTCACTTTTTGTTAGTTTAACACCTCTACTTATAGTTTTCCATTAATTAAACTCTTATGATGTGGCATATATTGATTCACTATTTCATGCCATATGTGTTGACAGATGTTTTAAAATTATATTTTAGCCAAGTTCAAGTGTCAAAATGGCAGAATTATAAGTTGAGGTGTCAAATTGACAAAAAGGGACAAGTACAGGGGGCCATGTATGTATTACGCCAAAAGTAATTCAATAGTTAGTTCTTAAATCCCTATGGGATCGATATTATTTTACTACTTGGACAACTCCGTGCACTTATGAATTTTACGCATCAGCTACCACATTAGCTTTACCCGGATAATATAAAATAGAGCAATCATAGTCTTTTAAAAGTTTCATCCATCTCCTCTACCTTAAATTTAAGTCTCTCTACTGAAAAATATGCTTCAAGCTCTTATGATTAGTGTCTATTTCGTAGGTTACATTATGCAAGTAATGCCTCCAAATCTTTAGTGTAAACACCACTGCTGCCATTTCCAAGTCATGAGTAGGATAGTTTTATTTATGCTTCTTTAACTGATGTGAAGCATAAGCAACCACTCTTCCATTCCTCATTAATATACATCTCAATCCTACTCGAGAAGCATCACAATATACTGTATACCCTTCGCTTCCTGAAGGTATAGTTAACATTGGAGCTGAAGTTAACCTATCATTGAGCAACTGAAAGTGCTCCTCATATTTTTTTGTCCACACAAATTTAGCATTCTTCTAGGTTAACCTTATTAAAGGTGCAACAATTTTGGAGAAATCCTTCACAAATCTCCTATAATAACCAACCAAACCCAGAAAACTCCTTACTTATATGACTGTTGTGGGTCTTGGCCATTCTATAATGGCTTCAATCTTTTAGGATCCACCTGTATGCCATCTTTGGATACCATATAGCCTAATAATGTCATTTGTTCCAACCAAAAGTCATATTTTGAGAATTTGGCATACAATTGGTGCTTTCTTAAAGTCTAAAGTACCACCCTTAAACTCATAGCATGTTCCTCCTCACTCTTAGAATATATCAAGATAGCATCAATAAATACTATCACAAATCAGTCCAAGTATGGCCTAAACACCTGATTCAATAAATCCATAAATGTTGCTAGGGTGTTTGTTAACCTAAACGACATTATTAAGAATTCATAGTAGGCATATCTTATCTGAAATGTAGTCTTGGGTATACTTTTTTTTTATTCTCAATTGATGGTATTTTGACCTCAAGTTAATTTTGGATAAACACTGAGCTCTTTAAAGTTAATCAAATAAGTCACCAATCCTCAAAAAAGGATACTTTTTCTTGAGTGATCTTGTTCAACTGTCTATAGTCAATACAAAGTTAAAGACTGCTATCTTTCTTCTTTATAAATAACACTAGTGCGCCCTAAGTAGATGTACTAGGTCCAATAAAACCCATGTCAAGCAGTTCTTGCAACTGCTCTTTAAGCTCCTTCAACTATGCGGGTGTCATCCTATAAGGTGGCATAGAGATAGGATATGTATCAGGTACAATATTGATAAAAAATTCTATCTCTCTTTCAAGTGGAAAGCCTGGTAATGCTTCAAAAACATTAGAAAACTCATACACAATTGGCATATTCTCAACTAATCCTTTATCTACCTTTGTATCTTTGACCATAGCCAAATAGCCTTGACATCCACTTTTAAGCATCTTTCTAGTTGCGATTGCAGAAATGAGATTATAAGGCATTGAACTCTTGTCACCTTTGAACCAAAATTCCACATCATTCAGGATTTTAAAAATCACCTCTTTCTCCTAAAAATCCAAAGTAGCATAATGTTGAGCCAACCAATCCATCCCCAAAATCACATCAAAGTCAATTATATCCAATAAGATTAAATTCATAAACAACTCTATACCTTCTAGCAATACTAGACAAGATGGAAAAACTATGTCTATCTCTAACTCATCACTGAGAGGAGTTACTACAGATAATGGAACTAATAATTTGGATGGTTGCCATCCCATTCTTAAAGCAAAAATAGGAGATACAAAAAAAATGTGATGTACTAGGACCAACAAAACTTTAACGTCAAGATAACATACTGGAAGAGTACCTACCATAACTGCATTGGATACCTGAGCATCCTGAGGAGTCAATGTAAAAACTTTGGCCTATCCACAACCTATTTGTTGTGATGTAGATGGATATATAAATCCTTGGCCATTGAATCTCTCACCAAATCTACCTCATGAACTATAGCCTTGCTGGCCCATAAATTGGGTGCCACTCTGCTGAGGATATACAGGTGCATGAAACTAGGCAAGAGTCTATTGTACTGGCTGAGCAACTGTAGCAGATGAACATTATATGTATGCTTGCTGATAACCAAAATTTGGGCATGATCTAGCAAAGTGTCCAACCTATCCACATATGAAATATGCTTATTACGGCAGGTGGCAGGGGCCTTGATGTACACAGTTGAAACATGCACTAAGCCCTGAGCCTGTACTACCATAGCTAGGACTCTGACCACTATTACTAATACTAGCCCCAGGTACAAATCTGATAAGCCTACTACTTCGTCGGCTATATCTCCCACTCTGATGCCTACAGTGATCTCTATAATTATGCTAGGAAGTACTACCATTCTGTATACCAATACTGCCTAATTGAAACATCCGCTACTGAGTATTATGAACAATAGTTGTCCTACCATCTCTACTCATATAAATGTCTAAGATCATACCATGCTTTATATGTCGCCTCTCTAACTGTCTACCCTCTTCAATAACACTCTATAAAATGTGGCCCTCTGTATGAATCCCTATATATGTCGATCCTAACCTAGTTACATACAAGTCCATTACTCTATACTCATCTCTCATCACATCCTCTACATGATATGATAGTCCCCCATGTAGTTCTCAACTGATTTTTCTCCTTTACTGATATACAACGATTGCCATCTATATGCATCCTTGTAGTGGGTGGACAAAAAAACCTCAAGAATCGACCTTTGAACTCTATCCAAGTCATAGTGTCCATATAGGTTTTATCGACTGCATAAACCAACCTTGAGCTATTGTATAAACTAGCAACTCAATAATAAGAGTCTTTTAAGAGTCTGTATACCTTGTTCTAGTCCTTGACTTAATAGTATTAATAAAGTCCAAGGCATCTTGAGTTCCATCAAAAGAAATTCTTCCAACTCTTGAGTACAAAAAAAGAGCATCAACATTTATCATCTATTGGTTTCTTTGTCAAAGTATATGTTGCACCAATAGCATGGCTTGGTTTAGTGCCACTAACCCTTAGTTAATTCCCTCCACTCTAGCTACAAAAGCTATGGGATCTATCACTGGAGCTTCTAGTTCTGCTTGCGACTGTTGCTCTTATCTTTGAGCTACCGCTGCCCTAGGTTTACCCCTTCTTCTAGCTAGTAGGGCAAGGGCTAGAGCTTCATCTTGACATGATTGTGCATTATAATTTACTACTTCTATAGTAGGAACAGTTCGCAGTTGCCTCATTCTGAAAAGACATGGAAATCACCAAATTTAATATATAACAAGGAAACTAACATATATGAGAAATTATAGAAGCAATGGTGACAACAAGAGACATTTATCAACCTAATCACCAGAGTAGTTTCAAGAAAAGACAAACACCAATGACCAAAAAATAAGAAATTAACAATTGCTCTGATACCAACTTTGTCATTTTTTGAGCCCCAAAGGCATGTGACCAGTACTAGGGAAAGAGAAAATGTGAAGCATCTGAAACCTATAGTAAGCCTTTAGGAATTCATCACATTAATATTAACGAACACTTAAAATTTTAATTAAAATCTGGTAGAGTTTTTCCTATATTGGGACAAAATCAAAACCTATAGAACATAGAAATACATTCCTAAAATATTTTCTTTCCATCATTATTACTTCACTACAACACAAGGATCAACACCAAACATAGATTTATCACGTTTTATAGTTATAATAATACATATATCAAAATTAAATCGTATAAGTCAAATAAATCACAAATACAACTTATCAACATAGTCGAACTACTATGGTGTCTATAGTACAAATACAGAATAGTGAATATTAGTAAAACCTACATAATATAGCTGAGGAAGAACAAATCTGGCATAGCAAAGAGCGACTAGACTTTGTCTCTAATAATCCTAGAAAAATAATCAAGGGAATCAGACCTCACAGAGTAAATTAATATTATAAAATGCATGTTCAATTTTTTAAAACACTTATTTAAATCAATTAAAGTTATTAAATAAATAAAACTTTGAATTTTTTACTTAGCCAAAATTATTTTTTATAAAAATATACTTTTTCAAAATTTATAAATCTCTTTAATAAAAAATGGCTCATGCAAAAATAATATTTAATAATAAAATAAAACTTTCAGTAGAAGTTCATGGTAGATACCTAAACCTCAAATCTACAAGCCTTTTGGCTCTCTTAAATTTAAATGGCTGTTGTCCCAAGAGATCATTCTCAACTGAGTTATAGCCACAGTCAAGTCACTTAGTCCAATATCGATACCCCAAGAGAACAAACTCCACCGAGTTCAATCCAAAATACTGCCCAAGAGAACAAGCTCCACCAAGCCCAATTCATAACACTACCTGAGTGAACAAGCTCTACCAAGTCTAATACTAACACATATCTTACCCAAGATTAAACCTGTGTGCACATGATCCTGGTGACACTCACTGGTATCACGTTCTACTAGTCCTCCAAAACAATGTCTCATCAACAAAATAAAATAAAATAGAATTCAAATATTTTCTCAAAATCTTAACAACATTAAAAAAAATAAAATTATGTGATTTATATAACTCATGGATGCCACTGAAATTTCAATAATAATAGTTATGTCACTGCATGAAAATTCTAATTTTTTCATATTAAATATCCATAATGTATGCAATTTTTTCAACAGACATTTTATAAAATTAACTCACAGGTAGAGCGCGCTTGTTGACATATTCTCAGCTGCCTAAGCTCTGTGGCTTCCGCTCTGAAACTCTCTAAACAACCAAAATATTTATTTAATAAATAGTTCTAAATAAATTCGTCCTAATAATTCTTAAAAATTCTAGAAAATTATAAAAATTAAGGAATTATTAAAATAAACCTACGAATGCTATAAATAATTAATTTTAAGGTTTAAGAAATATTTCCGACGAGCTAAATTAATTTAAATAGAAATAGAATAATTTTTGCCGCAACCATTCCAAAATTTTTATTTCAAAATCTGTAAGGAATTAGACCTAACTCGAGCTACAAAATTTAATTCCTTTAATTTATACTATTTATTAAAAATAAAATCATAATATTCTGAGTTAGTCACTATTCATCTCCGGAATTTAGTGGAACCTGCTAGATTTTCTCGTTGAAAAATATCATTTACATAAACCAAATATATCAACACATTCACAACATATGGGGAAGCCAAAAATATATTCAAACACATAAATTAACTTTCGAATTATTAGATTGGGTTAGAAATAAAAATTTACCGATCAAACTCTGATGAGACTCAAACGATGATACCTAGATGCATGGTCGGTATCAATGGGTTTTTGGTAGTGAGAGGAACTTGTTATGGTGGTCGTAGTAGCTGACAATCATCGGAAATGGTAGTTCAATGATGGAAATTCTAGGTCAAAACTTCTGAGCCAAAACTGAACAAAATCGAGCTAAATTTCATAAGACTAAAACTACCAGCATGTTTGAAATATCGAGAAGGATCGATGATTCAAATTTTGTAGTGATCGGAGGTCGTTTGGCTAGTGAACAAAGGCGGGGAATATGACAAGTGATATAATATTAAATGGGGGAGTTTAGGAACTTTCTTGCTATTTTCACAACTCCCAGCTAGGGATGTCAAAACAGGTTAGTGAGTCATGTTCATGTCGGGTTGACCCACTTTGATGATACAATTAGGGTCAACATGAAAATGACCTATTTATTAATCGTGTTAAATATTTCAACCCTAATGTGACACAAAAATTAAACGAGTTACACGAATATGATACGTGTAACCCATTTATTTAAATGGGTTGTGCAGGTAATAAAATTTAACACGACCCATTTAACGTATATAACATTTATAATATGTAAAAATACTATCTGTCACAAAAGAAATCTAAAATAGTGTCTATAATTTCACAATTTGCATAATACAATTATAAAAATATTAGTTTTATAAAAAATTTGCAATAAATGACTAATTTACCATTTAAAATCATAATAAATTATATAAATTTTTAATGGGTCGTGTTGTGTCTTGTCGGGTTGACACAATCCAACATAACAAGTATAATTAAATAGATTGTAAACGTGTTCACGTGTCAACCCATGACACGATATGTTTAAACTATGTCATAAACTGGTTGACCTGTTTCTAATACAAACTTATTTAACCTCAACCTAATTCGCCAATTTCGCATGTTGGGTGAATGTGTTCATGTGTCATTACCCATTTTGACACCCCTACTGCAAGCTATATAACTAAATAAGCACTGGCAAATTACCACTTTGGTCCCTTTATTTTCTGCAAAATATCCACCTAGTCCTTCCACTTTAATGTCTGAATAGTTGTCAGCAACTAAATGAGTTAATCATCTAATAACAACCCAACAACAACAACAAAAACAATATATATCTATAAAAAATTAAGTATGGGTTATTACATTGAGAAAAATATTAATTATAAAAAATATTGAAGAAATATCATATAATTATTTAAATAAAAGATTTATCAAAATTGCAATTAATTATAAAAATTAATATCAAATAATTATATAAATAAATAACACTTTTATTATTTTTAAAACTTTTAATAATAATAATATCAAAGTATATGTTTAACAATTTATTTACTATCACGAGTCTAAATTTTTTTTATTCACGTGTGAAGCACGTGTGTGTGTGTGTGTGTATATATATATATATATTGTATAATTTTTTAAAACAGTTTTCCATTTTTAAAAGAAAAATGTATTTTCTTAAAAAAATAACTTAATTTTCCATCGATAAAAAATAGGGAAAAGGTGCAAATACACCCTTAATGTTTTACCCTAATCTCACATAAGCCCTTTATATTTTTCAAGGTCCAAATACACCCATATTGTTTTGAAAATGACATATTTAGCCCCTCTAATAAACAACATTAATTATTACTATTAGTGAGCTCTACTATGTCTGACAGGTATAAAAAATTAGATAAAAGTGTATTTTTGCCCCTAACGTTTATACTAAGGAGCAAATTTGCCCTTAAAGAAACTTTATAGACATTTAAACACAATTTTTTAAAAAAAAATTATTTAAACTCATCATTTATTAAAAATGGTAAAGTACAATTTATTTTCCATACTCATAGAATTTGTCAATGCTAATATGATATTAGAATTTATAAACTCATCATTTACATATAATTTTTTATAGGAATTTATTTTTTTTAAAACAATTGTGTAGGTACATTAAAAAAAACAATTGTATGGTTTGATGTCCCATTTAAAAATATTTAATCAAAATATTTTTATATAAGATGAGATGATTTTTTTTAAAAAGGTTTTAATTATAAAAATAGAATTTATTGAATTTATATAATTTTTTAAAAATATTTGCTTAATAAATTACAAGGGAAGGTACAAAAAACCACCTTGTGGTTTCAAGGTTTTGCAATTTTAAGTGCGTGTTTCATTTTTTTTTGACAATTTGGGTCATGTGCTTGTTGTTGTTTGACAATTTCCAGTATATGAGGCTAACGTCGTTAAATGAGTCCGACGGTGTTAGCCCCATCTACTAAAAATCATCAAACGGTGATAAACACAGGACCCAAATTATCAAAAAATTGAAACACAAATTTAAAATTGCAAAAGCTTAAAACCACATGGTGGTTTTCCGTACTTTTCCATTAATTGTTTTTAGTTAGGTCAAATAATGTGGCAGACTCATTTAACGATGTTAGCCTTATACATTAGAAATCATTAAACGACGACAAACACAAGACCCAAATTGTCAAAAAACACATACTTGAAATTGCAAAACCCTAAAATCACAATGTGGTTTTTCATACTTTTTCCTAAATTATATACATATATTTTTTAAAATATGTTATAACCCAAATTTTTACAAATTATAAAAAATATATTTTCGAGACTTGCAGTGTTAATAAATATTTTATTAATATTAAGATTATTATTTTTTGAAAATAAATTTGAATAATTGGTGATGAGAATTATTTTAATTATTATTGTATAAAAGTGTGTTAATTTTATTTTAATAAAATTATTTTATTGTGTATATTTTAAGGTTAAGAGAACTAAATTTGATTTTTATATTAGTGTTCTATTATTATTAATATTATTATTTAAAAAAAGGGAAAAATGACAAAAAGGATAGCAGCTTTAAAAAAAATGCAGCACGAATTTTTTTTTCCTTTCTTTCTTTTCCTTCTTCTTCTTCTTTCTTTCTTTCTTTCTTCTTCCTTCACCATTTTCGACCAGCCAGCAGCCTGCCATCGATGTCTCAGCCACTACACATTGCCTAATCGTCCAGCTCCAGCCACCTTAGTCGTTCTTCTTCTCTTAGTCCGGTTTCAGTTTGGTTCGGGCCAGTTTGCATTTTTCTTGCTCGGTGACTTTTCCGGCGTCCCAAGCTGGCAAGCTTGAGTTCTTTAGCTTCCTCATCCTCTGGGCTTCTCAATTCTTTAATCTGTTTAAGGAATTAACTCCAGTAAGCCTCTCAAAATTCAATTTTTAGATTATGTGTTCTTGAGTAAAATCATTGGTTTGAGCTTCAATATGATTTTATTAGGTGTTGGTGCCTTAGGAGTATTTTTTGTAGAGGTTATGAGCTACCTACTAATGATTTTTACTTATTTTTCTGAAATTGTTTTGAAATTTGTACTATTTCCGGTGATCGGAGCTATTGTTTCTGTACCACTCTGGTCTCGGGTTGAATATATTTTTAATAAATTCTACTAATTATTTTGAACAAGTTTTATGAAGAAAGTTTATTAAAATTATGTATAGAATTTTTATTATAAATTTTTGAATGTTTATGTGAAAATTGAATTTTTGGATAAATGAGTAATTTTTATATTTTAGTTGAAATTATTGTTAATTATTATATTTTGGACAGTTTTTGAATGATGAATAGTATTAAAATAATTTTTATGAATTATTTACTATTTTTAGTTAATTATTAGTAAATTATTGAAATTGAAATTGTTGTTAATTATTTGGTTTTAGACTATTTTTGGTTAATAAAGGTATGAAAAAATAATTTTTATACCTATTTTCAATTAATTGTTAATTAGTGATAATTTTAGAAAATATATATGGAAAATAAACTTATTTGTTATTTTTAAGCTAAATGAATATTTTATTATTTT
>CATIWM010679259.1:0-26657 GCA_949671775.1 Mallotus repandus
GTAACATGCAGCATTTTTCTTTAAATTTTCCATTTTTTAAGAAATAAAACATTATAGTTAATAAAAGAATAATGTTGTGAAAATTTGCTGATGATATTCTATCCTACTTAATTTTTCTAATAAAGGATGAAAGAAAAAAAAATCATGAGTATTTTGTTTGTTATTAATTGAAATGAGCAACTTAAATTTATTGATTACTTTTATGAGCAATTTACAAAATCATACTAATTGGTTTTATCTTTAAAAAAAAATACATGAAGTGGACTAACTTAAATAATAAATATTAAAACATATTTTAAAATTCAGAAAATTAAATAAATTATTATAATTAAGTACTTCTAAAAAATATTTTAAAAAATTTTAGACATATTTTGAATATTTTATATTAATTATAATTAAGTACTTTCTGTATATTACAAATTTAATTGTTGAAAATAATGTAAATAAAATAGAGAAATACTTTTCATTAAAAGGACCGTTGTTAACGTCATTCTTATTTTCCACATGACGTACTCGTGATGTTGTTTTAGAAGATTAATATTAGACAAATGTTATGATGACAGAAAATCCTATGCAATTGACTAAAAAAAAAAGAAAATCCTATGCATATTATATCATAATTTGACCAAATTAACAATTTCACCATTGAACTTTACTCCATTAATCTCTAACATTCTTCAATTTTTATTATGGTGTATTCAACCTTTAAATTTTTATTTTAAACCTATTTAATCTCTATAATACATAAAATTAAAATATTTTTAAATCAATATTAATATAAATAACTTAAAAATTTCTCAATTAATATATACCTATAAATTAATTTTAAGCACAATTACAGAGGAAAAAATTTACCTATTTAAATGAATAAATTACAATAAATAATATACATATATATTGAAATAAACAAGTGACTAATGAACATGTTAAAAAAAATAAAACCACATTCAGCAGTTTGGCATATAAGATTAGAATGATAATTTTTTTTTTTTGGTTTTGGCCAGGACAAAAGAAAACTCTCTATTATGAACATAATATATACCTTATATATCATATCTTTCCTTTTTAAAGTGTTACTCCAAATAGCAGGGTTATTTGTATTGATGGTACCCAACTTTTTAACTAAATATCATTAAAATATATGATCGTTAAAATGTAACATAAAACTCCATAATTTTGTATTTTATGACACGTCAGTATAATGAGACTATCACTAAAAATGAGATATTATTGTGGGACTAATGCTAAAAATTGGATATTATGAATGAAAATTTCTGATTTTTGGTTGATTTTTGTTTGTTTAATTGATTTTTGTTTTCTGATGTTAAAATTTTGAACTTTATAGTTTTTAAGTGAAAATTTGTGTTTTTAATATGTATCTCGATTTTTAAATAAAATGAAATGTTCATAATTAAATTAATATTCAGTTCAATAAAAATTATTAAAATTTATTATATATTGCTAACTCGTAAATCGGCTCGAATAGTAGTATAATGCATTGCTATTTTGATATGAAATATATAGTATATTTTTTTAGCATATAATAAATATAAATTTTTATTTTTATTATAAAATATTTAATTAAAATTAAAATTTAATTTTTAAATAAAATGAAAATTTAAATTTAAATTAATATTCAATTCAATAAAAATCATTTCAAATTTATTATATGGTGTTAACTCGTAAACCGGCTCGAATAGTAGTTTAATGCACTGCTGTTTTGATATGAAATATATAGTATATATTTTTTAGCATATAATAAATATAAATTTTTATTTTTATTATAAAATATTCAATTATAATTATAATTTAATTTTTAAATAAAACGAAATGTTTAATTTAAATTAATATTCAATTCAATAAAAATCATTTCAAATTTATTATATGGTGTTAACTCGTAAACCAGCTCGAGTAGTAATTTAATGCACTACTATTATGTTATGAAATATATATAGTATATATTTTTTAGCTTATAATAAATATAAATTTTTATTTTTATTATAAAATATTCAATTAATACAATATATAATAATTTTAAATAATTTTTATTGAACTGGATATTAATTTAAATTATTAACATTTCATTTTATTTAAAAATTAAATTATAATTATAATTGAATATTTTATAATAAAAATAAAAATTTATATTTATTATATGCTAAAAAATATATACTATATATTTCATATCACAACAGCAATACATTATACTACTATTTGAGTCTATTTATGAGTTAACAATATATAATAAATTTAAAATGATTTTTATTGAACTGAATATTAATTTAAATTATGAATATTTCATTTTATTTAAAAATCGAGATACACATTAAAACACAAATTTCCACTTAGAAACTATAAAGTTTGAAATTTTATCATCATAAAACAAAAACAATTAAACAAACAAAAATCAACTAAAAAATTAGAAATTTTCATTTATAATACCCAACTTTTAGCCTTAGTCTCACTATGATATCTCACTTTTAATGATGTTAACATTATACTGACGTGTCAAGCTTGCAAATGCCACATCAGCGAAATGTGACATGTGTGACTTTGTCAGATGCCATGTGGACATCTTTGGCCAAAAATCGGGATTAGGTACTTTATTGGTAATAAAACGAAAGGTTATACAGTTTTGTGTTACATTTTAAAGGTTATATATTTTTATGGTATGAAGTCTAAAATCTGAGTACCGTGAGTATAATTTACCACAATTAAGTATGGATGCTCAAGGGTTTTTAAACAAGTCGAGTTCAAACTAACTAGCTCTAGCTTCAACTTGACTCGAGAAATTTGTGAATAATTTTAAATAAAATTTTATAAGAAAATTTGTAATTTTAAAATATTATTAGTTTGATATTATGCATATAACATATAATTTTCCTTTATAATAAATGCAAAAAATTTATAAATATATATATTAGAATTAAATTATAATTTTTATCAAATATATTATAATACGATAAAGATAACCCGTGCTCCGCCACAGGCAACATTCACATTTCCAAATTAAATTTAATTAATTAAACTAATTTAGCTAGCAAAGTTAGAGAAAATTGTAAAAAAGCAACATGTTTGAGTTAAAGACGTTGACGTTTTTCTATGGATATAAGGCAATTTTGTAGAGGTTTTTAATGGTAAATAATGCAAATGACAATGGAATCAATGGGTAAAGAAGTAATGTAGAACTATACCGAAATAGGATTCTGAGCTCCAAACAAAACTAAAAAATTACAACAAACAAATTTAAAAAATACATTAAAATTAATAACATTTGTTAAATTCAGTGCGTAATTAAGTTCAAAAAGCCAGGCCATGTTATTGCTGAAGTCTTAGTTTTTTTTAAAAAAAACAGAACTGCGAACATCTTCATACTATATGGCCTGCAAGAAACTCGGCTTCCAATCCCAAATCATAGGATTAGGAGCAGAATCTGCTTTCCTAGCCAAGCTGTGAGTAGCTTTATTAGCTGTCCTCGGAGCAAATTTAACAGAAACATTACTAAAGCTCGTAACCAAATGCTTACAGACTTTAAGAATCATCCCAACTTCTGACAAATCAGAACTAAAAGAACCCAAACTGTCAACCACTCCTTTGGCATACATCTCAATCACAATATTGTCCATGTTTAAATTCTTAATCCTGTTTAACGCCTCCTTCAGACAAACAACTTTAGCCATAAAAGTCGACAAAGAGCCATTCAACACCTTCGAAATCTCTGAGCACCATACCAAACTCAACCAGCCGCTGACTATCCTTTAAAGCTGCATCAATATTCAGCTTATAAAGACCAGTAGGAATACAGATATGGAATACACTAAAAAATGAAAACACCTATTATGTGTTTTTTCTTTACACTCTTAACACAATGGTACAAAAAATCCACTGCCTAAGGTAAACTAAAAATTTGCGTAGCCACAAAGAATCACACTACGAAAATTAATTGGAACAATACAAAGAATTAAGCAGAACTTATTAGATTAAAGACCAGCTGAAACTAATCCATAAAGTGTAACAATGCAAATCATGATATTTTGATGATCGATCACGGGCAAGAATTGTATAGGGGATGGTGGTGATTCCATTTTCTTCATGGCTTCCACTGCCATTGCATCTAGACCTATTAACTTATGTAATCAAACAGTTACAGCCATATAAAAGAGATATAAATTTCAGCTAACATCAGAAAATTTTATTTAAATAAATAACATCACCATCAATGAAGACAAAAAAAAAACAGGAAAAAAAATAAAAGCACAGAATATATATAGCAAGCGTGCAAACCATCAGAATAAATTCAAACAAAGGATCAATTGTGTTCTCTTTGCCAAAATGGATAATAATTGTTTGATAAGTTGCAGTATTCCCATAAGAAGAAAATTAGAGGTACCAAGGGATTTAGTACCTCATATGGAAACAAAAGAAAATCAGACCCCTCTAAAAAAGCCACACATTTTATCACAATCAAGAACCATAATAGCCAATGGATCATTCTTTACATCCAAAGAAAACAGAGAGAATTTAACAAACGCAAAAAATCCTTCTATCATAAATTTAACAACATTAATTAACAACTAATTGCTCTTTTCACTACTAAATTCTATCATGAGTCAGAGACTAATATGTAAACCGTGGAGCCACATTACAAAGTGTCAATTTTGAGAACTTGAGAGAGGATTCAGTTTATACATAAATCTATTTAAAGATAATTTTATAATTTTTTAAAATAAAATTGCAAAAAAAATATATAAATTTTTTCTTAAATCATATATGTACATGTATTTCATTCTTTTTGCATTGAAGTAGATAAGATAATATTTAGGAAAATTTTTTTTATTAGCAACATGATAAAAAATGAGAAACAAAAATGGAGAAATTGAAACTAAAAATGGAAAGGAACCACAGCAGAATTGGATGAGCAAAGTAGCTAGAAGGTGTGAGGTACTTTGGCTTAGACCTCCCTTTCAATTCAATCAGGCTCCTATTCCATACCCATCCACCTAGCGTTCTCTGAATAAATAATACCCTAAATGCCAAAATAAAAATACAACTTCAATCAAAAATAAAAATCGTTAATTGAAATTTAAGTCTAAAAAAAACTACATTTTTTTTTACTTGCAGAGACGAAAAGCATATCGTCTACTGTCATTAAAGACTTGTAATCTCCTGTTCCATTTATTGCAATTACTTCAAGACCCACCCCTACCAATTTCTTGTAAGCTCCAGTTCCATTTCTTGCAACTCTTTTTTTTTTTTCCTTTTCAGCTTAACATCACCAAAGGGAATTAATTTGATACACATTTCATAGTTTAAAATAACTTATCAAATTGACCACTTCCAAAACTTGGGTTAAAGAATTAATCTTTACTTATTTTTCTTTAGCTTTTTTTTTCTAAAAAAAAACATTTTTTGCAGTATTGAACTAAAATAAAACAAAAAATTGCACTTACCAGCTGATGAAGAACTCTCATCAAAGACTTGTTTGCCGACTCTATGGTCTGAGCCAGGAGATGCGACGAATGGAGTTACCATTGAAGCAGCAGCAGCTACAGGTTAGCCAGAGAGGTCATCCACAATTATCGACCATCCTTTTCTCTCTTTCCCTGGTTGCTCCCTTTCGCTTCCAAATGAACTCAGCCAGCTTCTTGCAGTGGTTGCCTCCGACGGTAATGATTTGTAAATTAACAAAGAATTCCAATTAGGAGCACAATCTGGCGTTCCTTTATTTACATTATTTTAAAGAGAAAAACAAAACGCTAAGCAACCTGAGACTCGAAAAAACCTATTTGACAATATCTTTTCAAATTGCAAACCGCCGCTTAAACCCTAATGATATTGAAGGAAACACTGAAAGATCTTTGATTCCGGTCACCCGTGTTTCTGAAATTGAATTTGCAAGTGAAGACAGGCTGTCTAATATTCCCTTGAATCTGAAAAACCTGAGGAAGGGGGTTAAATGAAGCAAATCAAACTAACTGAGTAAAGTTAAAGCATGAATCTTTTTCTTGAAAAAAAAAATTAAGGGCACACATCAATGGAAGGAGCAATTTTAGTTTCCCATCATCGGCATTAAAAAAAAAAAAAAAAAGCAATCTAAAGAACACCATGAAAAAACCATACATAAAAGACCTCAAACAATATATCAAAGAGATTAAATAGAAGAAGAAAATCAACCAATAAAGAGTTTTTTATATCTCCTTTCGCAAAATTCCCCCATTAAGTAACTCAGATGATCAACGTGTGAGGTAGAGAAAGACATAAGAACAGTGCGGGGCGGCGACTAGGGTTAGAGAGTAATGATGTGAGGCGTGGGAAGGAAGAATGAGAGGGGGAAGAGGGGCGGCAGCTAGGGTTAGAGAGTGAGGGAGCAGCGGCTGTTTCATGCAATGGGCGAGCGGAACGACAACGTTTGTGTTGCTGCTTAAGGGGCACAAATGGAATTCCACAAAAACGGAAAAAGACGGTGGCAATTTTATGAAAAAAACAAAATCAAAGGGCGCAAGTATCACTGTACATAGAACAGTGAAATTGATGTTTCAACTTTTTTTTTATATATATATATAAACTAGTATGTAGTCCGCGCGATTCACATATGATTAGTTTTTGCATTTTTTTAGTATATAAAATAATGTGATATAATAATAGATATAAATTATTTAATTTTTATTAAATATTTTGAAATTATTGAATCATACTCATGAGTATTAATGAAATTTTATAAAAAAAGCATTTTGATACTATATAAAATAAAAATGTTAATTGTGTAGAAATTAATAAATATTTAATTTTTTTCTTAAAAATAATTACAAATTTTTACGTCAAATAACAAAACAAACGATCATAAAAAAAATCTGACTTCACTTCCACAATTTGATTCATCTCCATTTCGGATTTTTCAAAAACCACTTGATTACTCTTTGCGTGATGTATATCCCTTTTCTTTTTCATTGCAACTTTTCTTTGCCAAAGGCTTTTTTGGAAGTTAAATTTCTCAAAACTCTTAAATGATCATGTTCATATGTAAAATAAATTGAACTTTGCATTTCACCTTTGTTATAAACCGGAAATTAAAGTCATCAATTTTTAATATTTGCATGTAAAATGAAAAAGTCCAACATATGATACTATGCTTTTTTACCCTTTTCGCTGCAGCACAGAACCTTGACCAGGATGTCGTTACCTTCACAGAAGCATGTATATCCCATCACGAGCGATTTCAATTTTATATGATGATTGTTGTCTGTAAATTTGTTCTGTTTCTTACACAGAAAAACGTGTCTCCACGCAATGCTCAAGTCTTTCTGCAACCTTATTTTCTTCCCACCTTCAAATGGCCATAATCCACAAAATCATCACCTACAACACTTCAATTTATTATCAACAACAATATTAGATTTTCATCAACATTTGATGTTAGTTTTTTATTACATAGCACTTAAACAAATTCTCTCAAATGCTTTTAATTTTACAAACTCAAATAATATATTAACACAAAATTAAAACCACCCTATATCAAAACAGAAACACAAATGAACAGCACCAATGGTGACAATATTACAACACTCAATTTCAAGATGCACTCATAATCTATAAGCGGTCTGACCTAAATAAGAATTCAGAAGCTGAAATCGATACGAAATAAATGGCTAATGACAAAATATTTTATCAAAGAGCAGATCCCCCACTGAATTACATACATCTGTCTTTAAATCTCTGCCTTCACTAACATCATCATTAATGCAACAACAATGAAAAATTCCTGCAAATCATAGAAAGTGCCACATAACACTAATACCATGACTTGGTACAATTCTTGCACTTAGTTTTTATATATTTATATAGATAGATAGATATATAGTAAATGATTTATTCTTAACTTTTAATGAATAATTTTGATTTATAATTTACATTTTTTAAAAATTTTAAACTCATTAAATTCATAAATAATTCATGAACAATAAATAATATAAAAAATTCAATGCAATAATAAATAATTAAAATTAAACTAGTAAAAATTAAACTCCACAACTCAATTCATTTATACCTATGCATTTTGAAAATAATTTGCTTCTCATCTTATACTGTGAACTAAATGATGCTATCAGCTAACAAATTTTTACCATGAAGGGTGCTAAAAAAAAAAAAATCTTTCCTATAAAAAGTGTTAACTTAAAATATTTTTTAGAATTTATAGTCGATTAATAAGTAATAAATTTTTGTATAGAAAATAAAATTAATTTTATATATAATTTTTATGAACAAAAATTTTTGTTTAAATAAAATAAAATAAATTTTATTCATAATTTTTTAAAAATTAAAAAGAAATTATGCGAGAATTTCCTATCATTCACTTGTTATAAAAGTAATATATATACATATTTGCTTTAACATTTATATTATATTTAAGCGAATATGATTATGTATTAATAGAAAAAAAAAAAAAGATACGAACAGAAATGAGAAAAAAAAATCGTATAAGGCACTCAAGGGACCTTCTTTTGGAGCGTAATGTTGCTCATCTCAATGTCTTGAAATTGTGATTTTTTTTTTAATTTCTATTTTTCAAAAAATAAGGAAAAAAAAAATGGTGTAATACGAATTTTCAATATTGGACAATCTTCTTCGGTTTTGCAGGTCTGAATGACCCAGCCTGAACCTGGGTCATGGATTTTCCAAAATGTGCATATGAGAACAAAGATGTCTAGACTGAGTCACAAGTACCACAAGGCAACCCTAATCTCAGGTATCATGTCATTTGATCTATCTAGTCTGATGATGCTTAAGTTATCATTAATCCATTTGGTATTGAGTATAAAAGGAGTATAAAAGAGGCAGATTGTTGGGTTGATTAACCATAAAGAAGCGATCTGGTACTCCCTTCAGTTCTGAGCTACATCAAGATTTCGATCAACCAAAAAAAGGCCTAGTTTATCAGCTATAGAAGCATCTAACATGTAAAAATCAAACAGCCAAATGTTTTCTGGTTCATTGCATCCAGAACTAAGTTTTCGCCGATAAGCAAATGCCACCAAAAAACCGAAACCAAGAAAGAAAAATATGACAATATCCACTGCTCTGACGACCAACTATAGCTCACCCTCATCTAGAGCTCCGCTTGATGGTTTCCCGTTCATAGCCACAAGCTGTGTGTCAAATATCAGTATCGCACCACCTGAAATTGTCAACCAAAGTCACATTATTTTAATTGCAGCTTCTGATATGCCAAACATGGTTATAATTCCAGAGGACAGACAAGCACAGCAACTAACAGGAAAAGAAAGTACATTTAATAAAGATAATTCTCTAACAAGCTAATTAGATTGACTATGAAGTTTAGCGCAATATCATGAGAAAATAAATTACCTGGAATCTTAGGTGGGGAACCCAGAGCCACATAGCCAAGTTTTGCGGGGATTTTCAGCTCTCTCTTTTTGCCTACACATTCGTAATTGTCCTTGGTCCCCTCTTGAAAGGAGGAACTTTTACGTGTTAATAGCTTATGCGGACGCCATCTTGAAGGAACAGTAGTGAGCAGTGTAGTTATAGCAGTATTCTTATAAGTGAATCACTTTATACAGAGAGAGAGTCATCAAGAGTTTCATGAAAATAATGAACAGTGTGTTACAAATATTTGATAACTTGACCACTGCCAAGCTCAAATTCAATTGGATCACCTCTTTCAAAGCTGGAATCGAAAACAGCCCCATCGGTGAGTGTTCCCTGATTTGCCAAACCTGACATTGCTTTGCCAAACCTGATTTTCAATGCCATCTATGACTAATGCAATAAAACCTGTCTTACCCAGAACGAGTTTGAGCTCAAGTTCTCACTTGAATCTTCTTTATCTTGACCGCCCAAATATTCCTGAATGTAATTTAGCTCATGAAAGTAGCTGTAGGTGATATGGAATAATCAGTTAGCCAGCCACCCTTTCTTCTGCAATGATTACAGCACCACCAGGCCCTATATTGGACAATTAATTGTGATTCTGGCTACTCAAAACGCCATATCCAATTTGCAACTAGCATCAGCACAGGTCATTCCAGCAAGCAAACGAATAATAAAAGAGGCATTCAACATACAATCCAACCATATCTATGCACTCTGTGTTCTCTGATAGTAATTCGAATCCACAAAAAATTCAAATCAGCAAACAATTAAATATGCTCTTCAAACCAAGTATGTGCTAACTTTATTCTTGGTTAACAAAATGCATTGCATTCAACAAAATCTTGTAATTCTTTTGGCTCATCAATCTATCCCTCTTTCTACACTCCTCCAGTAGCTGAAAAGCTTCATCGCACTTCCCTTCTCTACACAAACCTTCTAAAACTGTCTTATAAGTCAACAAATCTGGGGACATTGAATTCTTAAGCATATCAAAAACAACCTCAGTTGCCTCGGCAAACATCCGTTCCATTGCAAGACTACAAATCAAGATCATATAAGCACCTCCACTCGGCACCAACCCTTTACTCTTCATTTCCTTATAAAACCCTAAGCCCTGACCTACCCTTCCCTTCTCACACAGCCCCTTCACTATATAACCCATTTCGCAAAAAATCCTAATGGCATCATCAACTACAAGACACTTAGCAAAAGCCTTAATAATCATAGTCAAAACATAAGTATCAGGTATAACACCAGAAGCTTTCATTTGCTTGGTTAAAGACTTGACAGCGAGCAAGTAAACATAACAAACGTTTAACTTGTTAAATCTCCTAAGCAAAGCCCTCAACAGCATTGAATAAGTCTCGAGTGTAGGCTTGCAATTATCAGATTTCATCGTTTTCTTGTACACATCAAAAGCACGATTAAACAATAACTTGCGTCCACAACAGAAACGAATCATGGAATTGTAAAGCTCAGCACTAGTGTCACAAGCACCAGCGAATACCTCTTCAACCAGTGTCTCAGCGTGGATGTATCTCCTCCCGTCGGTGAGTATTTTAATCATGGTGAAATATGTGACATGGTTGTGCTTGTAATTGCGCTGCTGGGCTGTCCAGAGGAAAATGTCGAATGCGAGAACTGGGTCTGATTGCGCAAGGAGTGCGGTTTTGACATCGGCCGGAGTAAACCCGGGTTTGAGATTCTGGGTCCAGGTTTCGAATTGGGTCTCTAGTGGGTTCGGGTTCGGGTTCGGGTTCTAATTGGTGGAATTGGAAGGTCAATGTCAGTGTGCTCAGCCAGCGAGGATTGGGCGTTTTGCGTGGAGGCGGAGAAAGAGTGATGGTTGGTGAATTGGTGAGAATCAACGAATTTGGAGGAGCTGATAGAGGAAGTGAGCAGGCGACGGATTATTGCAGGCATCATAGTCATCATCATCAAAAGGATGCAATACAGATTTCACAAGATTCTGTCTCCCTTATAAGCCTGGATTTCGCAAGATTAGGGCCTATGCTGCAATCCCACATCGATAAGGAAAAAAAACTGTAGTTAAATAACAACAGAAACCTACATTCCTTTTAATCTATAAACCACATCCAAATTCACAGCCAAAAATTACTCCCCAAATGCTAATTACCAAATCAAAATTTTATTGGTAAAAATATAAATATTTGTATAAATATAAATATTTGATAATGTTTTTAATATATATCTAACAACACTAATTTTATTTGTACAAATTTGTACCGTAACAATATCCTTTAAATTGTCAAATCAAAATTTCACAATATACTAAATCATATACATGAACAGAACTGAATATATATTAGAAAAATTGTCAAATAGAATTGAAAAAATAATACCAAATGCTAATTACCAAGATACACAGCAAAATATACATACGAATTTTTCCCAAAAAACACCATTTATTTTATTTTATTGAATCCTATTCTTTTATTTTATTTTATTAAGCTGCTAGACGTTTATCATTGAACAAAGGGGTAATTAGAAAAAATACGTTATCAAACCCCTGAACTTTTTAACTTTATTCTATTATACCTCTATTCTTTTATTTTATTTCATTAAGCCCTTAAACATTTATCAGTAAATTTATTAAAGACTTTTTTAAAGGACAAATATAAAATAGGGTAAACTACAAAAAAAATTCATCCCTTTGACCTTTTTTGCAATTTCAACATATCTTTTTTTATATAGCAATGTCATTCACTATTTTTCTAATTTTTGCAATTATAAGCACCGAAAAACTTGAACTTAAAATTAAACTGACATACCAATTAGAAATTAAACTGACATACCAATTAGAATTGTCTTTAGTTTTTTTTCGTGGAACTCATATATGATCTAATATACAAAAATAGTACATTTTATGAGATCCTGAAATTTTAAAATGTATCATTTTAAATGGCTTAATTCTCAAAACAAATGGATAGATAAAACCATTTAAAATTGTATTTTGAAATCTTAGGACGCATCATTTTGTCCATTAGATTTTAAATGGATCCTATTTAAAAAATTAAAGATAACTTTGACCGTTACGCCTATCAATTTTTGTCTGAGAGTTTATTGGTGCTTCGAATTGCAAAAATTAGAAAAGTGTTGAATGACATTGCTAAAAAAAAGATATGTTAAAATTAAAAAAAAATGCCAAAGGTGGTGAATTTTTTTCTAGTTTATCCATATAAAATAACAATAAGGATTTAATAGTTGTGATATGAGTTTGATTTAGTGCGTTGCTTCTTAATACAACTCCATTAATGGATGCTGTTAGCAGGGCAAGAAGGGATACTCGGCCTCATGATCACAAATGTTGGTCAAACCAACTTCAAGTCTCAGTATCTTCAGGAGCTAGATTCGTAGTCTGTAGTCATATGAAATATGTTTGTTGGAATAATAAGAGCAACATATTTTAAATTTTTACATAATTAATCGAATTTTTTCATTCTTATTCTTTTTGGTGTAGATGAAATGATTAAAATGTTAATAAATTAGTGTTAATGTCTTTGAAAAAGGAGATTCTTGAACTCAAATTCCATATCCACATTAGAAACTATTGTGCTAAAGACAAGTTTTTTATCCTTATAATTAATGGAGATGAGTTTAAATAAATAAGTTATTAAAAAAAAATCAGCATGTAACATTGATGATTTTCGAGGCTCAAGCTAAGGTCATACTAGCAGCAAGCAACACTTTCTTTCACCACTCAATTATTGCAAAACTCAGACTATACCTCACTTTCATCACCTTCCCAAAATTCTTTGGTCTTGTCACTCCTAAAGTTCATCTGCTGTCTTTGTGTTCACCGATTAATTTCCAAGCATCTATGCCTTCACTTATCTCTCCTCCGTTGACGACTATCAACACATCATCCATCAGCAATTGTAAAATTCTCACTTTCATCATTTTTTGTAACGAAAGTTTGATGGTTTTGTTTCAGAAAGAGAGGAATAAATGAGATTAACAAGAGTTTGGGTGATGAGGGAAAAAAAAAAAGAAAAAAGATGAATTTTTCATGAATGGGGTATCTGGGTGATGAATTAATTTAGGAGATTGAATTAGATAATTTGAATTTATGAAAAAAAAAGTGATTAAATTGAATTGAAGTACTTCTTTTATTAGCTTTTAAAAAAAATTATTTGAGAAAAGTTTTTTTTTTTTTTGCTACTCTATTGCAACTACGCGTACACTTAGCATTGTTAACAGACGTTAAAAAAAATCCTTAATAAGTTCAATTATTGTTAACAGACGTTAACAAATTCCCTAATAAGTTCAAGGTCCTGAAATTTTATCTAAATGACTTCTTCGTCACTTCTTTCCAATTTCATCTATCTAGTCTGATGACGCTTAAGGTAACAATTATCATTAATCCATCTTGTATTCAGTATAAAAGGAGTGCAATCATAAAAGAGGCAGATTGTTGGGTTGATTAAACCACACAGAAGCGATCTGGCACTCACTTCAGTTCTGAGCTACATCAAGATTTCGATCAACCAAAAAAAGGCCTAGTTTATTAGCTATAGAAGCATCTAACATGTAAAAATCAAATAGCCAAATGTTTTCTGGTTCATTGCATATGCCACCAAAAAGGCTATAACAAGAAACAAAAATATAACAATATCCACTGCTCTGACGACACAACTATAGCTCACTCTCATCTATAGCTCCGCTTGATGGTTTCCCGTTCACTGCCACAAGCTCTGTGTCAAATATCAGTGTTGCACCCCCTGAAATTGTCAACCAACGTCACATTATTTTAATTGCAGCTTCTGATATGCCAAACATGGTTATAATTCCAGAGGACAGACAAGCACAGCAACTAACAGGAAAAGAAAGTACATTTAATAAAGATAATTCTGTAGCGGGGTTGATTAGATTGATTACGAAGTTTAGCGCACATTATGAGAAAATAAATTACCTGGAATCTTAGGTGGGGAACCCTGAGCCCCATAGCCAAGTTTTGCCGGGATTTTCAGCTTTCTCTTTTCACCTACACACATTCCTAATAGTCCTTGGTCCCATCCTGAACGGAGGAACTTTTATGTGTTAATAGTTTATGCGGATGCCATCTTGAACAATAGTTAGCAGTGTAATTTTACCAGTATTCTTATAAGTGAATCACTATATATGGGGACAGAGGAATCAAGAGTTTCATGAAGACAGTGAGCATTGCATTACAAACCTTTGATAACTTGACCACTGCCAAGCTCAAATTCAATTGGGTCGCCTCTTTCAAAGCTGGAGTCGAAAACAGTCCCATCTGTGAGTTTTCCCTGTAAATACAAAACAATTTATGAGGTAAGACAAGAAATACGGAATTTGTTTGCTCCAGCCAAGATATTAATACTTTCTGTTAGATAGAAAGGATTTGCATGTAAGAGTGAAGCAACAAAGTCATTAACATATCATACATAAAAATAAAAGGAAAAATGCATTGGATCATTACAGGCCTCAACAAGGCTATAATTTCTAAAACTGTGATCGCTCTTTTAAGGGTGCCACTAGGTTACTTTAAGAAACATGTTTGTCTTCAACAGACAACTCTACAGCCCACAAGCATGCCTACTGATTCCTATCCAATAATAATGTTCTTTGCACTAAAATTTACTTCACATTCCAAAGAATGTAGCAAGCAACTAATCTATATTCAGCTTTGAAGTCTTGAAGTTTAATTAACAAAAGGTAGACATGCCAAGATTAATAGTAAAATTAAATTTCATGGTTCTGAACTGATACAATATAAATGCAGGATGTAGTTTTTAGGCAGCCGATGCATATAGAGACGAATCAACTAGAAGCTGTAAACCCACTTACTCTGTAGTGTACTTTAATTCTGTCTCCCTTATGAGCCTGGATTTCACAAGATTCGGGCCTATGCTGCAATCCCGCGAAGATAAGAAAAAAAATATATATATATAGTTAAATAACAAACATAAACCAACATGAAATAGTGCAAATATGGAGAATTACCAGAAATGAAGCTGAAAACTGATCTCTAACTCGAAAACTAATAGCCACACTAGGCCATAAAAATAATAAAACAAATACCCAAATTCTAGCCAAACCCATATAGCTAATGTACAAACAATACCAATAAGTACACTAATCTTTCACCATAAATCCCTATCAATAACACCATAAGTCCCCGTTAATAACACTGATTAAAAGAAGTACCAATTAAAACCTAAAATCCCAAAACCGCCGCAGTAACAGCAGATGGGTAAGTTAAGAAAAAAAATAAAAAGCACCCAATTTTACCTTAACGCCGATCTGCAACTCAGTTACGTCGCCTGATTTGTTTGCTGAAACTGAGAAATTAAACAAATAAATACACAAGAAGAATAAGCAATGACAATGGTTGGATCAGCTAAATGATTAGATCAATCAAATGTGAAGCCAATGAAATAGAATAATTAAGCATTTACCGAAAGCAAACAGCGCCAGGAGGAGGAAAATCGATGCAGTGCTGACTTCCTTCATCTTTGCTGAAACTGTGTTCTTGATGCGTTGTGCTGTGTGGTGTCGTGTTGTGCAGTGTGCGACTGGTAGATATCGGATCGTGACTCCATATGGGCCAACTTAACAGCCTACAAACAGCCCGTTGGACCAAAAAAATTAAGATTTATTTAAAATTATCTCAAAAAATATTTAAATTGTATTTAATAAAGAAATTTCATTAGATACCCGGTCAATGCAAATAATTTCATTTGTGGCTATGCTTTTTTTTTTCTTTCACTATTGCTTTCTTTACTTTCAATTATATCATGAATTTGGTTTATTTTTAAATTTTTTTTGTATACTTTCAGTATTTAGTGTGTTTTTATCTTTTTTTTTTCTATAATTTTTTTATCTATTTATTATTTTTAAAGGCATATCTATATATATTAAATGTTGAGCTCTAAAGTTATTAAGTAAAAAATTTAATAAGTGTCCACATTTATATTTAAGTATTTACTGTAAAACCTAATATGTCAAATTATTAAAAATTTTATTTTTTATTAAAGATAAAATATTTATCATAGTTATTTTGTATTATTTTTTAACTAAAAATACTATTATACATATTTCAATACTACTCAAATTCTAAAAATATTTATATATTACATTCTTTCTACCTTAAATCACTTAAATATTTTTTCCAAACCATTAAAAAATTACAGTAATTACTTAATATTATTTTTTAACTAAAACACTATTATACATACTTCAATACCAATTTAATAATTCTAAACAATAATCTTATTATAACTAAAAAAATTTCGTAATAAAAATTATAGAAAATCAAATTAATGTAATATATTTTATTTTTAATTTATTTAGTTATTATTTTATTCTAATTATTTATTTAATTATTTTATTTTACAGTTCGTGCGAGGATTCACAACTAGTTTAATTTAAGTTGATTTTTTGTATTTATTTCGTTTATATAATCTAAAATAATTTAATTTTATATTCTAAATAACATTTTTTTAAATTTTGAAATAAAAATTAATCTAATTAAACAAAAAATTACCCATGGTTTTCAATAATTATTTTTCATAATTTTTTAGAATTTAGAAATTAAACTAATTAAAGTAAAAATTACTCATAGTAGTTAATAATTATTTTTTCAGTAAAAATAGCAAAAAATTATGAAATATATCAAATAAATTATTATTTTTATTATTGATACTAATAAAAGTAAACATTATATTTATAATCTTAATTTTATTATTAATGATGAAAAAACTGAAAAAACAACAAACAACAACAAAATCAACACAAATAAACAAAAATCAATAACTGCAATTTTTTATTGCTTTTGTTGATTTTTGTTAATTTTGTTATTTCAGTTGTTGCTTTTTAATTGTTTTTATTGTTTGTCTTTATTTATATTTGTTGATTTTTATTAAAAATAAAAAAATGACGAAAACAATAAAAATTATGAGATATATAAAAATTTATTATTTTTATCATTAATACTAATAAAAGTAAAAAATTTATTTAAGGCCTTAATTTTGTCATTAATAATGAAAAATAGTTTAAAAAATAATAAAATATCAACAAAAATAAACAACAATCAACAAATGACAATCAACAATAATAAAAAACAATCAACAACATAAAATTTTGTTGATTTTTGTTATTTTGTTTCAGTTGTTTTTTTATTTTTTCAGTTGTTTCGGTTTGTTGATTTTTTTTATTTTTTGGCTTTTTTTAGGCTGATGTTACAAATACATCATAAGAGAGAGAAAAAAAGGTCTTAAGAAAAAAAATATATAGCAAAAAAAAGAGAAAACGTTGAAAATAAAATGAAGACAGTACCTGTAAGAGGTGCGGTTTAGCGCGCGCCCAAGTGTTTGGCAATTACAGCACTGTGTGGGCTCGAGGCCCGCTAGGAAATACAAAGGGGCTTAAAGCTCAAATTGGAGATGGAGTCGTCACTTGGATAAGACCTGGGACACACTATACAACAACTGGATTCCACGGAGGTTCCCAGCAACCGTCCTCAGAGAATGGGTTCGAAAACTGGGTATTGGCTTTTGGAATGCCCACCTAACCTTGCGGTTGGCCTCCGTGTGTGTTTTGTATTTTATTATCTTTAATTATTAAGTTATTTCCTCATTATCATGCAAATTGCAATTGTATCCAATTAATGTTCCAATTTTATGCTTAAATCCAAGTTTGCACATTAATCCAATTTTATGTTCATAAACCGGCAGTCATCACAAACAACAGTTTACAAAACTACACAATAAAATGGGGGAAGCGAAAAGATTACAACTCATCACATAATTAAAATAAAATGAGTAAACGCGCACACAAAGAAAGGAGGGAGGAGAAATGAATTACATCCTTTAACATGCGAAATAATAACAAAAATGAACAAAAGATAAATAAATTCAAGAATTAGTTAAGAGGATAATTATTTTATGATTAAAAATCATCTTAAAATTCCTGCAATTAACAAGACATTATATTCTCACAAATGTGTATAGAAACCACAAAAGAAAGCCACTATGTCAATTTATAGAAAATAAAACATGACACAAAATGACTAGAAATAAGTAAATAAACACTTGATTAAACAAAATATCCTAATAATTGCAAAAAAGGTGGAAATACAGATTATAAGAATGCATAAAGAAACAAGAAACTATACAAGATAAGCACAAGAAATCAATACTAATTTAAGCATAAGTCTGGTGATATGGTAGCGCCTCTTCAATGACGTGTCATCTCTTTTATGAGGTGTCACCTCTTCAATGAGGCGTCGCCTTTGAAAGGATGTCATCTGATTGCCAGATGCAGAAACACACTTTATTATTCCTTAAATCTTAAGTAAACCCAGATCAGATGCAAACAACTAAAGACTTATATTTAGGAAATTAAAAGATCATGTCGTTAATATAACATAAAATAAACAATAAAATCTAAAGAACAAACAAGAAGATGAACAAAGTATTTGTATAAATCAATAAGTCAATGATTTCAATCAGGTAGCCTTACTGTTTAAGACGAATTTGATGCTTCTAATTCTGCCCTCAGAGACTAATTTTGGTTCCAATCCTTACTTGAATACAAGAAAACCTCTTCCTCCTTTAAAATGGACTTTTTAGCCAAAATCCTTTTCTTTTTCTCTTTTCTTCCAAGTGCTCTCCTTTTTTTTCTAAAAGACTCCTCCTCCTCTGTTAACCAACCAACCTCCCCCCTCTAAGTCCTCTACCCCATGCCCTTTTAAGCTCCCCATGCCTTGACAAGACATCCCCACTTCTTCTTCTCATATCACCCATTATGTGCACACCTTTTCACACACCCTTTTTCTCCTAAAATCACATATTCACATGAATATGTTCACATCAGTAAGGTATGGGCCCACCCATTGCCTACTGCTATCAATTCTCTAATTAATATATGTGCAAGTGAACTGTAAAGATAGAGGTGCCGCCTTATCGAAGTGGCTGCCATAGAGGCAACACCTCATTGGCCCTTAGAGGTACTTGTGTAATTGGGTCAAAGTGGGCTTTTAGGCTTAGGCTTGGGCTTGACTTGGGTTTAATGTGGGTTTACGCTTCTAAGGCTTTTAGGTCTAATCTTAAAAAATATTACGGGCTTTTCTTGCATTCAAAATTTGCACTATCCCATCATAAGACTTTTAATTGCGGGCTGATCAAACCGAGGGTGTCCATAGTTTGCCCCTTAGATTTTTTGAAAAAATTGAATTCATATAATCAAATATTTTTAAAAAATCAACATGCAAAACACAAAACAATAAACAATAAAATTGATATACTTGATCTCCAAGATTCATTCAAGAGGTAAATTCTTCAAAATTCGCGCCATCAGCCTCGGGGTTCAAACCCGAGAGGTCAAATTTTTAAACTCCCAGACTGTCAGCCTTAGGGCTCAATCCTAAGAGGTCACTTCTTCAAAATTTGCGCCGTCAGCCTCGGGGTTCAAACTCGAGAGGTCAAATTTTTAAACTCCTGGATCGTCAGCCTTAGGGCTCAAGCTCGAGAGGTCACTTCTTCAAAATTCACACCATCAGCCTCGGGGATTCAAACCCAAGAGGTCAAATTTTTAAATTCATGGACCGTCAACCTCAGGGCTCAAGCCCAAGAAGTCACTTCTTTAAAATTCACACCGTCAGTCTCTGAGAATCAAACCCGAGAGGTTGAATTTTTAAATTATTGGACCATTAACCTCGAGGCTCAAGCCCAAGAGGTCACTTCTTCAAAATTCGCACCGTCAGCCTAGGCGATTCAAACCCGAGATGTTAAATTTTTAAATTCATGGACCGTCAGCCTTGTGGTTCAAGCCTGAGAGGTCACTTCTTCAAAATTAGCATCGTCAGCCTCGGGGATTCAAACCCGAGAGGTCAAATTTTTTAACTCCTGGACTGTTAGCCTCGGGGTTCAAACTTGAGAGGTATCTTCTTCACAATTTGCTCTGTCAACCTAGGGGTTCAAACCCAAAAGGTCAAATTTTTAAACTCTTGGACCATCATCCTCGGAGCTCAAGCCCGAGAGGTCACTATCTGATACTTTGATCAGAAAAACTTTATCTCTACATCATTAATCTCAGGGTACAACCCGAGAGGTGAAATATAGGAAATAACAATCTTGTCTCATTGAGACAGGAGCTTTATAGCCATTTTTGGCTTCAGGCAAGGTAAACTAAAAAGTGACATATAGCCTCTAGGGCAACAAACGGGGTAAATCCAAACAAGCCATCCTCCCTGGTGTCAAGCAAAATCGAATAAAATAAGCCATATAGCCTCCCGACGTTAGGAAAAATTGAACAAAATAAGCCATGTAGCCTCATCGGCGTCAGGTGAAATCAAACAAAACAAGTCATGCAGCCTCTTCAATGTCATGTGAAATAAAGCAAAACAAGCCATGTAGCCTCCTCAGTGTCAGGCAAGATTAAACAAAACAAGCACAATCAGAATGTGCCATATAGCCTCCAAGTCGTCAGGCAGGGACAATCAAAATAAGTAAAATGTGCCATATAGCCTCTAGGGCATTAGGCAGGGTCAATCAAAATAAGCACAATCAGAATGTGCCATATAGCCTCCAGGGCGTCAGGTAGGGACAATTAAAATAAGTAAAATATGTCATATATCCTCTGGGATATTAGGCAGGGTCAATCAAAACAAGCCATGTAGCCTCATCGGCGTCAGGCAAAATTGAATAAAGCAGGACTGCCTCCTATACCCCAGTGCTATATTCAAAACTGATGTATACATGATTATGATCTTTGAAATATTTTAAAACTAATTTGATAACACAAGCTCGTGTGCTCTATTTATGGAAGATATGCATTATTCTAATGCACCTAAGTATGAAGTTTGAAAATAAATTTTGCAAAATGATTCCATGCGTGCAAGAAATCTTGAATGACTTAGCCAAATGCCTTTTCTGTTTAAAGGTAATTTTTGGGAACGGGCCCTCATTATATCAAAGAATCCAAATTCAAAAATTGAGTCTATAAAAGACTATCATTGTGTATGATTTATTTTAATGGAACAAAAATTAAGACCCTCTCATAATCAAAGTGGGATAACGATAACAAATGCCCACTGCTTGGTTGCTTCATTGGAATGCTTTACTATCGTAGGACAGTAGTGCTTGACCCTTAGTGTGGAAGAGACACTGTTTGCCCCCCAGTTTAAAAATCTATTGAAAGACTCTATCACTCATAAGGCTCAACATATCACACAATCTTGAAATTTGCCCCCCAGTTAAGGAATTGATGGACTCTTTCATCCTTGAATTACAAAGAAGAATCTTATAAGCTCTCGAATTGCTCTTCTCAAAGTGAAAGTGTAACTAATTTTATTTTATATTTCCTCTTTTGCCTAGGTCGCTCCCTTTCTGGGAATTTTCAACCTAGTTAGGTGATTGCAAATTCATGCAGATGATGGACCACTACTTTGTCATGCTTGATGTCTATGTTGCCATTTTCGTTGCTGATCACTCAATGCTCTTGCTACTGATTATTAGACATTGATGTCACTCACATCGTTTATTGCTACAAAACTTGTAAAAAGTTCATGTTTGATACTTCACGTGCCAACAATATGTCATTCATGACTATCTTCACATGATTACTTATTCGTTATAATTTGGCATGCTACATTATGCTTGTCATTGATCAGCCCTTTGCAGGTTTTCTGACCAATTATTTTTCAGCTCACATTGGGTAAAATTTTGAGATTGGTTCCATTGGCAACAGTTTGTGAATATGGTTATTGAAAAATAAATTTTCAAAAGGTCACACAGGATCGACTTTTTCAAATATGGGGCACAAGCAAAAACTCTTCTTTTCCTTTCCTTTCTTTCTTTTCTTTCTCCTCATTTTTATTTTACCTTTTCTTTTATTTTTTTTTCTTTTTCTTTTTCTTTATTTTTCTTTTCTCTCTTTCTCAGTGAACGTGATGAATTCATTTCAGGGAAAACTGAGATTAGAAGTATCCGAGGGAAAATTAAAAGTTGATTATGACATTTAGCTATCTTATTTGATGCAATCTTTATTTTTCTTTTTCCTTTTTTTGAATCTCTCTCTCTCATTCAAGCATAAGATAGCATGCACAATCATATTCATGATTATGTAAATTAGACAATTAGACATTTATTAGCACAAAGGAAAAAATGTTACAACAAAGTATTGTTCTAAATCATTACAACCATAACTGACAATAATTATTCATGAGTATTCAAATTCAAGTCAACTTCAACTTGTACTCTGAAATGGTATAACTCTTTGAAGTCTCTTATGCCTATGTCCTTCAATTTACTGGCCAATTGTGGAATGCATGCTTCTATAACTATAATCATCTGGTACGATTCTGTAGGTTTATGCTTCATCTGAGCCAACTTTCCTTTCTATCTGTCTAAAAGGCTTATGAAAGACTCACCTGATCCTTGCTTTGTGTTCTACAACTCTTAGAGAGAGACTTCAAATTGTGAGTTTAGCCCATATTGCTTGATAAAGGTTGAACACAGCTCCTTCCAGTCTTGCTGAACATGTGCATCCAGAGTGTAGTATCAATTGATAGTAGCTCCTTCCAAGGATAATGGAAATTATTTGATAATCTAAGCTTTAGATATCCCAATGGCCTTCATATAGGTGACATACTACTTCAGGTGCAAATGAGGATCATTAGTGCCAGAGTATTTTCTCATATTTGGGAATTTGTATTTCAAGGGCAACATTTCTTTCTCCTTCAAATCTAAGTCCAGGTCGGTAAAGTTAGGATTGAGCCTATGCTTTTTTAATGCAGTCTGCAGTTGATCTATTTGCCTTTGTGTGTTTTCCATCTATTCTGACTCAGTTGGATCTAGCAGTGCCTTTAATTTTTCTTTCAATGGCTCACCAAGAATGGTTCTAGTTTTAGAGTCTTGTTCACCAAAGGGCATCTTCCTTACCATCTCAACAACCATGTCTCTGACCATTTATTGTGTCTTATCCCCAATCTTTTTCAAAAGTTCTTGCTTGAAATATTTAAAATCAAAATTGGAGTCCTGGCATTCTACTTTCTTGTGAAGTACTCTTAATTGTTTGATTGAATTTTTTGTATTGGTAGGCCAAATTTACCCTTAATCAGCTTCCAAACAAGAAAAAGCTTATGGCTAAGAAAAAATGCATTTTTAAAAATTACAATGAATGTCATGTATGCATGAAATGCAGATTATTAATTTACAAGCACAAGCAAATCACATAGCGAAGCCTTCCAACCTTATTTCTCCTACACATGTGTTCAATGGCGAGTTTTTCTTCCTAGGATTTTTGGTCTGGGTTTTGATTATCATCAGGGGATAACAAAACTAATGAATAAAATACACCTCTCAAGATGATATCAGTAAACAAGTAACACATCTTTATGAATAAAACTAAAGTCCAATATAATGGCCCATGATAAGAGGATTGGGCCTAACTTAACATGGCCCATCATTGATGGACTTGGGCTTTATAAATAAGACTACTATATGGTATCAAACACATAAATTTTAAAAAATCCTAAAAGGAGTTGCTAAGTCACTACATAAGCTGAGTCTTGGGGTACATAAGCTGAGTCTTGGGGGAAATAAGCTTCGGCTCCCACAGCGATATACCTCTATTACGTCTCCCCACTCAACGATCCATACGACGTGGATAAGTACATGCTATGAATGATAATAATCAAATACTTCACCACTAGGTTTGAGTGAAACACAGGCAACAAAGCAATGACTATCATCGAGTTATTTGGGACTAAGTGCACATTGTGTGAGAAATGTGAAGTGAATGCAAAAGAAATGAAAAAGAAATAAAAGAATAATTAAAAATGATAAAACACAAAACATTATAATCAATTTCTCTATCCCCAGTGAAGTTGCCATTGTAGGCAGCAGGATTTAGCACGCTCCCAAGTGTTTGGCGACTACGACATTATGTGGGCTCAAGGCCTATTAGGAAATACAATATGGGCTTAAAGCCCAAATTAGAGATGGAGTCACCACCTAGATAAAACCCGGGACACATTATATCGCAACTGGATTCCACGGATGTTTCCAATAGCCGTCCTCAGAGAATGCGTTCAAAACCTAGGTATGGTCTTTTGGAATGCCCACCCAACCTTGCAGTTAGCCTCTGTGTGTGCTTTATATTTTATTACCTTTAATTATTAAGTTATTTCCTCATTATCATGCAAATTGCAATTGTTTTCAATCAATGTTCTAATTTTACTCTTAAGTCCAAGTTTGCACATGAGTCCAATTTCATATTAATGAACCGGCATTCATCACAAATAATAGTTTACAAAAATACACACAAAAAATGGGGGAGGAAAAAGATTAAAACCCATCACATAATTAAAATAAAATGAGTAAATGCACACACAAATAAAGGAGGGAGAAGAAATGAATTACATCCTTTAACATGCGAATAACAACAAAAATGAACAAAAGATAAATAAATTCAAGAATTAGTTAGGGGATAAATATTTGATGATTAAAAATTATCTTAATTCCTGCAATAAACAAGATATAATATTCCCACAACTGTATATAGAACCTAAAAAAGAAAGCCACTATGTTAATTTATAGAAAATAAAAGGCCAAATACACCATTTCACCCCTAAACTTACACTTTGACCTATTTCACATCCCAACTTTCATTTTTTCCTATGATACATATAAACTTCTATTTTGGACCCATTTCACACCTAATCAAGCAACATTTGTTTTATTTAACACATGGGTGGACAACGTATTAGAGCGTGTATTTAAATGATGCGGGTGAGCGCGTAAATTTTGAAAATTCAACTGATGTGGTTAAAAAGTGAACCGCCATTAATCAAAAAAGAAAAAGAACACAAGAGGCTATGTTTATGGCTACAATAGAAGAGCTCTCTTTATGGAAAATGCAATTCCATAAAAGAAGCCTCCAAATCACCCCGCCAAACAGACAACCAGAAGCATTCCTTAACATCAATCTGATTTATTTTTGCACTCTGATTAGTATCATCACTGTCACACCTCGTCTCACATAGCCCGAGATGGACGTTTAAATACCAACCATTAACAAACTATTTATTTTAGTTTAAATATATTATAAATATCATTATATTTGGAAAAAGAATTTAAATTAATATCTTTTAAAAGTTTAGTGTTATTCATATGTTACATTTGAAGATTAAGAATTTTTTTATTTTAAAAATTATGTATATATGAATAGTAAAATATATTTATGAATAGTACTATACATATTTATGAATAGTAAAATATGTATTTATGAATAGTAAAATATATATTACAATAATCGGATAATATAGGAAATTTCACTATGATTTTAAAGAAAGTTAAAATGATATTACTCTTTGTAACTACAAACACAGTAATGAAAATATCATTAAGGTAATATCAAACATATTTTTCTAAACTGTTATATTACATATAACTTAGCCACCATTATTTAACTTAAAATACTCTTTTACAGTACTTATAAAAACAATACTAAAAAAAATAAAATAAAATACAAGGCTTTACTGACAAGGATGTTGGCCAACCTTATTCTGAACTTCTATCTACACTCACTAAACTCTGTTCACCAACTATCAAGCCCTACTATCTGAAAATATTTTTAAAACAGAGTAAAATAAGTACATAAATACTCAGTGAATAGATATATCAAGTAGAAAACAATTTGGTTAAACCAAACACATTTAACTTCTCAAATGCTAATAATAGAGTATTTGAAAAATCATATTATAATCCGCTTGAAATATCAAGGCCATTATTGCCTTCAAACTTATACAAAACTTAGCTGAATAAAACACATGATTTTCAATCATCAAAATAATATTTCACAAGTATTAACCATCCCTACAATAAGCATCATAGTTTGGTCATAACATACATGCCATCATAAGCATCACTCTCTAGGCACACTTGAAGGCTAACCCTTCGACTACATTAGCACGGAATGGCCCTTCTACCTTCACCGTCCTGCAATCAAGTGCCCTATCATTTATTGCGCAATAAAAGCCATCAAAATTCTCAAATGTGCATATATCACCTCAGCACATTCACACATCTCATATAGGGTGGTAATACGAAAATCAAATATCATTTCCTCCAAATAATAACCAAAACAATATTATCATATTTATGGTTCAATAACCATTCAAAATCAAACAATTTTCATCATAATTCAAAGATGAGAGAAACCATGTAGAGCATAAATTTATTTAAATCACCAAGTAAATAAAATAACTTCAAATCAGGTTA